>CAJHNH020002371.1:111550-124050 GCA_905116865.2 Candidula unifasciata | reverse complement strand
GGCCAGAAGAGCTAGAAACAGAATCTTATATCTCCCTTGACACCCACAGCGGTAAAAGAGGAAGTGAAGATGAAGAAGAAGAAACAGAAACCAACAAGCAAGTGTTAAGTAGCTTGGGATTGTAAGAGTTGGTATGTTGAATGTTGAATTGAGAATCGACATCACAGCACTCGGGACATTCCCGTAAGTGCTCTGTCGCCGTGTTCAGCAGCCAGCGAAGAGTTCCAATTCCTATGATACTAGTAGCCGTCCTATTGTATATCCGTCTCATCCTTCTCCTGAGTGTTGAGTGTCGGCCAGATCCCCTGGTAACTCCTCGCAGCGCCATTCTCTTTAGACCGTTATTATCTATCTGCGCCTCCGCAATGTTCACTCGCACCCAAAGGGCCCTCACAATATTGAACTTGTCATACATCAATTCTCCACCAAGTGGTGCAGTGCCAACCTGTCTATCTTCCTGCTGATTTCCTAACACACAGGAGTTAGTAATAAAGTGACGACAGTAAATCACCTACCAGTGGTGGCACAACGTAGTCAGCCACATCCCAAGTGATACGGCCAAAGGATGAGTTACTTTCGTACAAGATCCCCTTCAGTTTCGTGGCCACAGCACTTCTAACTTCGTCATACTCCTGGTACCCTTTCTCGTAAAGAATACCGTAGCTAGAAAGACAAAATAGCTGGTACTTTAGGAGGTTCAATACAATAATAGGAATAATGAAAACTTCATCCCCGGCCTTAATTGGTCTCAGGAAAAAATATTTCGGGAGGCATCATTTCTTGTTTCTTCTTTTATCGTCTCACTGATACCACGCTGTCGACAATTGTTCTTTTAATGTCCCCAGTCCGATATCGACAAGAGTATGTCCTATAATAATTCAAAATGTCTTGTGAAGTAGCTGCATTTCCACCACTGCTGACTTGCTAGGCCAGTCGTCTGGTTAAGCAGGGGAAAAAATCTAGCCCGTCTCCTTCCACTGCTATTGCTCCCCGTTTGCCTGAAACCTGGCGGCTTCAGTTTTCCGGAAGCACCACAAGGCAGTATATTACCAATTTAAATGCCCCTGTAACGCTGCATATAGGGGCAGAACGGATCGACGACTGGAGAAACAGGTTGCTGTACATGTTATACTATGGGGGGGGGGGGGTGGTAAACGCAGTGCAGAACACTGACAACTCAACAACAACGAAGACAAGTCAATATTTACAAGACAACGTAAGACAAGACAGTACCTGTTAGGCAATGTAAAACAAGACACTACTTACAAGCCAATGTAAGACAAGACAGTACTTACAAGACAACGTAAGACAAGACAGTACTCACAAGACAATGTAAGAGAAGACAGTACTCACAAGACAATGTAAGACAAGACAGTGCCTACAAGACAACGTAAGACAAGACAGTACTTACAAGACAACGTAAGACAAGACAGTACCTCTTGGACAATGTAAAACAAGACACTACTTACAAGCCAATGTAAGACAAGACAGTACTTACAAGACAACGTAAGACAAGACAGTACTCACAAGATAATGTAAGAGAAGACAGTACTCACAAGACAATGTAAGACAAGACAGTGCCTACAAGACAACGTAAGACAAGTCAGTACTTACAAGACTATTCAGAGAAAGACAGTACTTACAAGACAATGTAAGACAAGACATAGCTTATAAGCTAATCTAAGACAAGATAGTGCTTACAAGACAACGTAAGACAAGACATTACTCACAAGACAATGTAAAACAAGACAGTACCTACAGGACAACGTAAGACACGTCAGTACTTACAAGACAATGCAGGGCAAGACAGTACTTACAAGACAACGTAAAACAAGTCAGTACTTACAAGACAATGTATGACAGTATGATGAGCTCAAAAACACGGTTGATGATCCCTACTGTCTTGTTCTTTATATGAACCATCATCGGCGTGTCATATTCAAAGAAATCGGTACAAAACGCGTTGATTGCTTGCCCAGACATTGTTTATCTTCCCGTTTCTTTATGTCTCTATCTAGCAAAAAAATTTAATGAATACTGTGTTTATTTCTATGAAACATAAATGTTTCTCACAAATACGTTTGGTAAAGTTTGTTTCGCTCACAGACTCCGAAATTTCAGATCACATTATAAAAAGTTCTATAGTAAATAATTTAGACCAAAAACTCAAGTTTCAGTAAATGATTCGAGCTGTGAAACGTAAATTTTGGTTAATACTTATCAAATAAACTGTTCACACATATACAATCTGAGAAAAGTCGTCGCATGAAATGATCCACACTACAGAAGTAGGTAAGTCGCGATATCTAGTCGTTGTATGTGTCGTTTATGAATTTGTTTCAGTTGATCATTGATTTCTTTGAAGTCTCTTATGTTCACAGTTTTATTAGTTTAGTGTTGCACACGCACTGCGCGATCCAGGGGCGTCACTAGAGCTGGGTGTCTCACATGTGATTCAAAGTTATATCTGGGCTCCGGGGTCCTATTTTGGAGGAAACGAGTAGACCCACTGTTTCCATAAGAAGCATGTCGTAAAATGCGATTAATTAAGGGTTTTTTCTTCTGAAGTCAGAGCGCACCTCTCTGACAGGCAAGGAACCAACTATCTGCATACAAGAAAGCCAGTTCTGGAAAAAAACGAATGTGCCTGCAAAATTCAAGAAGAAGAAGAAGAAGAAGAAGAAGAAGAAGAAGAAGAAGAAGAAGAAGAAGAAGAAGAAGAGAAGAAGAAGAAGAAGAAAACGAAGCCGAAGAAGAAGAAAAAGAACAAGAACAAGAACAAGAACAAAAACAAGAAAAGAAGAAGAAAAAGAAGAAGAAAATATTTTTGACTTCATCGTTCTCTTGCGGACGCTTACGTGATATTTTCATAATCTCATAAACCACCAAGAGTGTTTAAAAACCCGTTGTTCAAAAACCTTCAAACAACCATATTTTCTTTCATCCAATACGAAATCGTCGGCTGGTACTTTCCCTTGCGTGTTCAGGAGCTTTTATTTAGAGAGACAAAGAGAACAGACATGGGCCTACCTACCCTTATTAGGCACATTATGAAAAGTGGTTATGAAGAATTCACTTAAATTGATGTATTTAAAAAAAAAAAACGCAATAATCGCAGCCTAGCTGTTAACTACGCAGTTGCGAGGCATACACGTAACGGCTGTAATCCCCGCTGGCACTTTCCATTGCCGGTTATTATTTTTTTTACTATTTATTATTATTATTTACTATTTATTACAAATACGCAACCCTATTTATGTTTCGAGCATAGCAAAAAGGAAGACTTATTATAAGCTTACACGACTTATGCAGGAAGTGTAACGTGCGAAAGCTAGCAGTTACTGGTACTATGATGCTATTTGCGCACGCATATTTTATACAGCTATGCTAAGAAGAGGTATATACCATATGATACCCACTTGAGCGGAATTATTACCTGGTAACGCATACACCTGCGAACTAAACTCGCCTCGCCACTGAAACTACAAACACAACCTGCCAGCCGACGATTTAAAGGCTAAAGAAGAAGACAGTCACGGACTTCCTTCCATGGGGACGCCTCTGAGTCCAGCTGTATAAGTTGATGTAGTTTATTTATAACATTATTTCTGCAATCTCCTAGCTGAATCTGCACGGATATTGCCCAATGTACCCAGTCATAGTTTCATCAAGTTCAGACCCTGTAGCCACACGAGAATATTATATGTTTTATTTTTTTATTTTATCTTAACAGTGCTGCTTCCCGTCTGCACGTGTTCTTTATATCGTTCATCTAAGTAAACATTTGACATCACGAGATTCGGGACAAGCCCTGATTATGTATCCAGTCTACCCAACTCCAAGAGGATGTAAACATCATTACGGAAGTTTCTAATTAAAGACCCCAAATGTAATGTGATGATGTATTTATGGCTAAAGGTTAAAGGTTAAAAGGGAGTTTTATCCCATATGGCTCGGCCTCTCTCTCTCTCTCTCTCTCTCTCTCTCTCTCTCTCTCTCTCTCTCTCTCTCTCTCTCTCTCTCTCTCTCTGCAGAACGTCTAGCCGCTTTCTGACAGCATCGCACAAAGCATGACCTCCCTAGCTCCACCTCTGATCCCCAGTTATCTCCGTAAATTTTGCTCCCGTGAACCGAACGACGCAGCCGTTAAACGAACACACGACATTCAGAGCGCGAGGCAAACGGCTTGACCACTTCGCCATGGAGACCCCAGGTATATTTGGTTTCCCGTCTGGAATATTGTATATGCAGCCACAACCATCTAATGTCAAGAGGTTTGAAGAAACAACAGAAATCTTTGAGTAGCCACTGATTTGAACACTTATAACACAAAGATGGCAGCTCTTTTTTGGAAACATCGTGAAAAAGCACGGCTAGATATAAAGCCATACAGCTCAAACCGGAGTTTCCGTTTTTGTGCTGGCTGGCGTGGTCGGTCAGTGGTAAAAATTGTTATCGAGTAGATTTATACCGTGCAAATGTAATGTTCAGTTTTCTTTAATGCGATGAATGCAACTGTTTAGATTGATTTTTTGGTACAATATTTTTTACGTACCCCAAGCAGAGGGAATCCGTGGGAATTCCACAGCTGCCTTGACAGTCCACTATTTCAAACGGTGCAAGTCAAGTATGCTGTCTGTTAGTGTGCAGTCGGCTGCTTATTAATGCGCAATTGCCCGGTGTACAATACTGGTTACGGTTAGTTGCGTATCCTTTACATGACGTTGTAGAACCAACCCCAACAGCCCCTGGCTGTTGTGTGGTTTTTCTAGGCAAATTTACGTCCAGTAGTTTGCCATTGCTTTTTGGACAGTCGGCTTTCTCGATACCACTGTCGAAAACAACGCAAGGCGCATAGCCCGCAGCTGGGATCGAACCCGGCATCCCGGCATTACAAAGCGTTCGCAACGACTTAGCCACAGAGCCGACTACAATGCTGGTTATGTTTTTATATTATTTTGTCAAGTGAATGTGTAGCGTAGTTGATTATCATATCTAAATTGTTGTTGATTTTTTTAAAAATTGAAAGTAAATTGTTTTTTTTTTAATTTGCTATCCTCCGAAAAACTCCCAAATTATCGAGGCCAAAAATATACCCTACCATGGCCTCAGTCACATGTCAATTGCCGACCACTTTCTCGGCGCGAAGAGAACTCAAATAGATAGCTGGGACTCACGAGCAAACAAAAAGGAGGAAGCTGCAGGAGATGTGGTAGCTGCTGATCGTGAGTCCCAGCCATACCCTCGCGGCACCCCAGGGTGCCTCTGCACCCAGTTTGAGAACAGCTATGTTAGCTGACACATCCGCCGTCCCCTCTCCACCAGGTATAGAGATTCTGTTTTGAAGCCTTCGTTTGTACATTTCATATTATTTCAGATAAGTATTATATTTATTTACCATTCAGATCAACATAACAAAAAAAAAAAATTCCAATATTACTTGTTATTTTTACACAAGGCGCCTTAGCACTCAGCTGTTGGAAAATTTTAAGTGGCTGAGATCCCCAAAATATTATTCGCAGCGGCGCCCCTGAGAGGTACCTAAGCTGAGTGATTTTGTGCATCTATGTAGTATTGTTTAATTTGTATGTGCTGATGAAGGCTTAATAGCCGCAACGTTCACGTTTTTTGTGTGTCTTTGTTATATTGTGAAGCTTACCAATATACTTTTCGTTCAGGCTTATATCTTTTCTTGAGAGGTACCTTAGAGTTGCTGCTGCATCGGAGAACTAAGCACACATGGGAATGCCCAACGTGCAGTGACATAAAGTGAGATAACATAACATATCGCAACATAACAATAGATATTTAACAGGTTATTGTGAAAAAAAAAATTATAGTTTTGTTTCGGTTCTTTTGATACGGCGGGAAATTTGACACTAGCTGCACAGGGTTGCCATATTGGCATTTTTTATGCCAGATCCCACAAATTTGGCATATTTGAAATGGAGCAGGGATAAGATAATGAACTGGCATATTCTGGCATATTTGGGTTTTCCTGGCATTTCTTATCAAGATGTGGTCACATTTTCTTCATCGTTCCTCTGTTAGAAACACGCAAATTTACTAAAAGCAACGTAGACCTACAGTTAAAATCTTTATTTCATTTTGACTTTGTTGTGATGTCCTGGTACGGACTAACGGAGAATCGAGCCATTTCTTATTGTATTTTTTGTTTTCCTAAACGGATCGTGACTGCTATAAACCTCTGTAATTTAGGTTAATTTACTAGAATAAATGCGAGATAAAAAACGAAAACCAACCACTGATACCAAGTGATTCAGACTGTTCAGAAACTACTTGAGGACAGAAAATAGATAGGATATAGACCTAGTTCTATATGTGATAGATTTTAATACTTTTACCAATGGCCACGTCATCCAAAAAATGGAAAGCATCTTATGACAACAATCGCAAGTATAATAGTAATTGGAAGAAATCATACTCATGGCTCAAAAGATCTTCAGACGGATCACAGGTAGCATATTGTAAACTATGTCAGTGCACTGTTGCACCAAGAATTAGTAGATTTCAAATCATGAAAAATCCGAAAAATTATTTGTACTTTGTGTTTGCGACATCAACTGCACAAGAATTTGAAAGACTGAACAGTCTTTTTCAACAAACAAAAGCTGATCCTCACGAACTACACCAAGAAATGTCCATGCACCAGAAAAGTCTTAAGAACCGACTGTATGACGTCAATGAGCAGAAAAAAAATATTCATCAAGTTGATTTTAGTATTAAATTTCTAACGGAATATAATGCGTTCCTACAGAAGAATATCAGGACTGAAGTTCAGATAGAAATAAACAATGTTAAAGAAAGATGCATGTCTGTGCTAGAGGAAGCTCTCAATCAAATTACGTGTAGACTTCCCACTGAGAATATATTTCAAAATCTGTCCAAATTGAGCCCTTTAGCAGTTTTAAATCAAGCATCAAGAACACAGTTTTCAGAGCTACAATTTTTACACCTGGCAGAAAACAACATCAGTATTATAGAAGAACAGTACGGAAAATTGATTCTTGTCAACTGGAAAGAAGAAGCTACATTTAAGAAGGATAGACTACCTACAAACAGTGAAGATTTTTGGATAGGCGTACTTCGACACCAGGCATTTAAAGAGTTGGCCATTTTCGCCCTTACTTGCCTAATAATGCCAGTTAGCAATTCTGTAGTTGAGAGAATATTCTCTCTTGTTACTTCAACTAAATCAAAAGCAAGAAAAAAAATACAACTAGATTTTCTTGATGCAGTTATCAGAATTAGAGTAGAACTATTGATATCATGTTGCAAAGACTTCATTCCATCTGAGAAAATTCTTAAAGATTTTACATCCAAAAAGGTTTACGCTGCATCTTCCACTGGTTCCAGTGAGGATAACAGTGAAGAATTCAATCTAGAGCTTTTGATGTGATACTTTATGTTACACTTTATTTGGCAATTTTCTGGCATATTTTCGGTGATGGTTTGGCATAAAATGAAGTTTTTTAAATCTGGCAACCCTAGCAGAGGAACAATATGGTATGTGGCTGAAGTCTAATCGCAGACAGCTTGGTCAAAGTTGTTTTGTTTTTTTGTGTAATTTTTTCTTTAAAGATTTAAAGTGAATTTTTGTTTGTTTGTTCACAATGTTTTCTTTATTATTGTTGTGCAATAAACCCGAAAGCTCATACGAGTCCGTTCTGGCTAATTTCAAGATGAGGTACTGAAGTAATAGTAGACGGACTGCTCAAGTTGTTTAGGAAGTGCCTTAGAGGGAGAAAAAAAAAGGCATTTTCACTATACATTTTATCGTGAAAATACTTTTGTTTTTATGTAATAAAATACGGAAACAGACAGCAGTTAGATAAAATAAATGCAACTTTACCTTGCCGAGAAAAGTTCGAAGATCGAGTGCCAACTAGGATCTTAGTGTGAGGAAAAGGAGGAAATTAAATTGTTTGGAAAAAGTCTCCTTCTAAATTAGTAATAAAACTTCAGGAATTCTTATGTTTTTTTTAAATTATATTCTTTTCCTTTCATGGCCCTTTCTTGTTGAGGCTTACAAGTTGTAACTTACTAGAGATATGTGAAGACAAAACTGTATGGTAAAGGAAGAGATATGGACTGCAAGTTAGCTTTCATACAGACTACCAGTCTACTGCTTCGCATTCACCTGCTGTGAACTCCGGCAGAAAGTTCTGGTTGTTGTGGTCCACCTCTGGACTTTAGACTTGTTCTGGAACTGTTGCATGCACATCCATTTTACATATCTGACTTATTTATATGCAGGCTGTTAGTTCCTTGCCGCTCAGGCAGATGCACTCAGACTTCTAAGGAAATCCCCAATTAGTCGACTCTTACGACACGCTTGTTGGGAAGGCAGCAGGTCGATTCTTGTTTTTCCCACAATGGGGCCTCGGAACCCATACCGAGAGCTACCACCCTCCTGATATAAGCTTTCTGACAGAATGTTCGAAGAAGAAGACTATGCATATGCATTTAAATAGGAATGTCCTGAGTGCTGTGTTATCGGTTCTTAAAACACAACTCAGCCTGGTTCACTGATATGCCAAAAACACTTCATATAGCAAGCAAAACAATTATGGCTGAACAGGATGTATACCAAGTTGGACTTATTAAAAAGTTGATGTTTACTGAGGTACCACTGTATCCGAAACCCACCAATGTATTTTAAACCCACCATTGTTTTGGAAAACCACCACTGTATTGGAAACCTGCCATTGTTTGAAAATCCACCACTAATTGAAACCCACCACTGTATTGGAACCCACCATTGCATTGGAAATCCACCACTGTAATTGAAACCCACCACTGTAATTGAAACCCACCACTGTATTGGACACCTGTCATTGTATTGGAAACCCACCACTGTGTTCAAAACCCACTACTATATTTAAAAGCCACCACTATATTCAAAACCCACCACTGCATTCAAAACCCACCACTGTATTGGAAACCCATCACTATTGGGAAGCTACCACTGTATTAGAAATCCACCAATGTAATTGAAACCCACCACTGTATTGGAAACCCATCACTATTGGAAAGGCACCACTGTATTTGAAACCCATCACTATTGGAAAGCCACCACCGTATTCAAAACACACTACTATATTTTAAAGTCACGACTGTATTCAAAACCCACCACAGTATTGGAAATCCACCACTATAATTGAAACCCACCACTGTATTGGAAACCTATCATTATTGGAAAGCCACCACTGTATTTGAAACCTATCACTATTGGAAAGATACCACCATATTGGAAACACACCACCGTATTCAAAACACACCACTGTATTCGAAACCCACCACTGTATTAAAAACTGATGGCACAAATTTAATGGCCAGACTTGCATTCAGTTTGTATTCCATCATTATGGGTTCATGCTGAGATGCTGAACTACATGTGGTGCCGCACCAGGATCAATGTTTATACTGGTAAAGTCCTGCCCCTACCTCTCAGATGTCATCCTAAAGAACACTTCCCAAACCTGTTTCTATTTATCAGAGTGGAAGTGCATCTACCTGAGAGGTGAGGAAACCAATAGTCTGCACACGACCACGCCAGAACCTGGCTTTTTTCTGATAATATGCAATAATACCACTACTGGTGTATGTTTTTAGGCAGTCTTCTTTCACTACTGTAGTACGAATGAACGAACAAACTTTATTTTCAGATGGTCACAAATTGGGCACACAGGCCAGTCTTACATTCAGCCCTTCCAAACACCCCTCTTTCACACAGCAGTTGTATTTTATCAATAAAGCATGTTATCTTCAAATAATAATATGTATATTGTGAATATCAAGAAAAAACAAAAGCATGGGTAGTAAAATGCGTGCACGCACTAGCATGCGCACACACACTAGCGCACACACATACCTACATCAACATACACAGGCCTACACACTCACTTGAACATGCATACACCCACATATATTCACAAATATATTCATATACATACATACATACACACACACATACTTCACATACACAAAAAAAAAAAAGATACACACATGCACACACAGACACACCCACAGAAATACACACAGGCACAGTAGACACTTTGTGGTGAGTAACCACACCCTTTAGAACACCCCCGCCGCCCCCCCCAAAAAAGAACACTTTGTGGTGAGTACTGACACTTTTTTTCTAAGGAAAAAGCCCTGAGCTTCTTCTTCTTCTTCTTCTTCTTCTTCACTTCCTCTTTTACCGCTGTGGGTGTCGAGGGAGATATAAGGTTCTGTTTCTAGCTCTTCTGGCTGCCTCGACCATAGGCACATCGTGCTGTTGTAGAGTTTCTCTGATGTTATCCTTCCATCTTGTTCTTGGTCTACCCCGTGCTCTACGTCCTTCTTCTCTTTCCATGTATGCTTTGTATGGTATGTTGTCACAAGGCATTCTCTCTAAGTGGGCAAACCATTTCACTTGCTGTCTTTGTATGTAATCCAGAATTGGTTCTGTGCCGACTTGTTCTCTTATGATCTCATTTCTGATCTTATCTCTTATGGTCACTCCTACAGCCCTTCTCAGACATCTCATTTCCCTGGTTACTAATTTTCTTTTATGGTTTGTTGTGAGTGACCATGTCTGGCACTGGTAGCACAGAGTTGGAATAAATATGCTTTGAATAAGATGTCTCTTTTTGCTGACTGGGATTGTCTTATGCTGTAAGAGGGGGGCAAAATCTGTAAAACAAATGTGCATGCAAAACTCAAGTCCTGAAGGAAGACACAGTTTTAGACAAACAATACTTTACCCCCGAGTTTAGACCTGGTAAACACAAAGGAGAATTTAGATGGCTGAAAAGAGTTGCATAATGAAGATAGGACTTTTTTGGATGTCTGGTTTTAAGTGTCTAGATGTAGACTTTTTTCAGCAAAAAACTGTCATAATTTAGGTCACCATTTTGGGGGAAAAAAGGATAAAACTACTTCCTCTAAACAAGCATGTCCTAATGGCAGACAGTTGTTGGTTTGCTAAAAGTGGACAGAAAAACGCATGTATTGCAGCCTAGCTGTAAACCACATCACTATGCTAGTCACCATTTTAAGTGCAAAAGCATAAAATAAAGAAGATGAAGAAGAAGATCATTTGAAAAGAAAAGTAATGAAAAAAAAAAAAGAAAACTACCACACTTATTTTATAATTGTTTCTATTATGTGCTGAAATAATTCCACTGAGAGTTTTAATGTCTTTATTGTTTTCACTTCTTCCCTTCTCTCTAGTCCAAGAAAAAGGGATTGAGCCTTGAGGAAAAGAGATCTCGTATGACAGATTTCTTTTATGAAAAGGTAAGT
Source organism: Candidula unifasciata (assembly GCA_905116865.2). NCBI lineage: Eukaryota > Metazoa > Mollusca > Gastropoda > Stylommatophora > Geomitridae > Candidula > Candidula unifasciata. The sequence goes on along the minus strand of CAJHNH020002371.1, from coordinate 112,737 downwards.
TGGTTAAATTTGGTGTTAACTTCCAGACACGGTTACTTACAAGAAACTAGAAGAGAACATTAGAACCTATGAAATAAGAAACTCTAAAGGAGTGACCAGAAGATCGGCGACCGGGTCGCTCATTGGCTTGCTAGTGGATGACTTCGTTGCCGGTCCGGACAGTACTTGTGTCTGTCTTCTTTGATCACATCAACACTGCATGAGTCTTGGTGGTGTGCAGTGCTAAGCCATTTTCTATGGTGCATATAACCTAGTCACAATTATAACCTAAAGCTCTCCCTTTGCTGGTGGAACATAACTGTTTTTTTCTTCAGCAAAGCATATACCTACCTACAAGTGACTCGAAGTGATACATTTAGGATGGAAGTCATAAACTCTGGTGGAAAAGTTCTGGTTGTTTACCTACCTCTGGAGTTGAGACTTGATACATAACCTGAGTGTTGTGTGCACAGCCATTTTACAGATGGGGCTTTTTTGTATGCACACTGTTGGTTCCTTGCCTGTCAGGCCGATGCACCCCGACTTTGAAGAAAACCTCCAATTAGTCGACTCCTACGACATGCATGTTGGGGAGGCAGTAGGTCTATTCTTGTTTTTCCCACAATAGGGCTCCGGAACCCATTGGGGGAAACAATTCTCCTTGATGTTCAGGTCAAGCAGAATGTCAGCAGTTTTCTTTATCTTGATCCTCAGTTTCCCATGAATTTTCCTTTAGAATTTCAGTTCAAAAGCTCCGGTTGTCTTCTTCAAAGACTGACTTAGAGTCTATGGCACACATCTGTAAGTTGCTAGGGGAAAGACAGTGACAGAAACATGTTATATATTTTTTCCCCCCAGTGTAATCAACTATTTTTTTTGGCGGAATCTATCGTCGCCTGGAGATCCCCTATATATCCACATTCAAATTAACATTACAGGGCTCGAATTAAATAAGTCCTAGGGGAATATAACGGTCCCTGAGTTCTGGAAAATAGAGGAAGGAGAATACAGAAAGTTAAAGAATAGGGTGAAATCCCGAAAAATGTCCTAAAGAAATTCAGAAAAACCACCAAAGTCAAAACTTTGTAAATTAAACTCAAATAAATTGCAATGAACAATCTTTAGTCTACCTAAGAAGTAAATTGATACGATGAAATCAATAAATGGAATTTTCTAAAAACCACAACTGTATTGATAAAATACTGATA
>CAJHNH020002371.1:60000-107500 GCA_905116865.2 Candidula unifasciata | reverse complement strand
ACGACAAAATAAAGAGATGGAAGAACATCAATCTGAGGGAGTGTACAACCAAGACAAGAGACAGAGAGTGTTAGAGATCAATGGCTGCCAAACTTCATTGTGGAAACTGCACCTCATTGATTGATAACTTGTGCCGTTCTAGACACAAATTATTTTAATTTATTATGTTATAAGAATTTTTTTTTTTTTTAACCACATTCAAAAAAGTATTTCTCATCATCTTCAAGTGCCTAGCCGGCTTGCATAGGCGTTCATGCGTCACCACAGATCTCAGTCTTTAGCGTTCTGGATCAATTCCACTGATGATATTCCTCCATGCCACTGACTCAAGCTTTCCACCATCATTTCTCTTGGTCTGCATCCATATCTTCTACCAGTGATCTTTCCAGTCGTCAAGAAATTTACCAGTGACTCATTTCTCATCACATGACTGAAGAACTTATTACTGTATATCATGTTTTACTACTTTCATTAGCCATTTTCAGGCAACCATTTTTAGTTTTTTCGAACAATCCAAAGTTTTCGCAACATTCTTCTTAATAACTATATCTTAGATGCCTCCAAACTCTTCTCAATTACTTTGCTTGCATTCCAAGACTCACTGAAATACACCAGAGCAGTATTTCTACCTGAAATAATTAAAACATACACACTTTCTGACAGAAGGAATTAAAGAAACTAAAAGTACAGTTAGGGGAGCTGCCGTGGTCTAACGGCTAGACGCTCGGTTGCAGACCGAAAGGATTCGGTTCCTGACAAGGGTAGGATTTTTTTTTTAATGGCCATGGCTCCCAGGTCGACCCAGCTTTGAATGGGTACCAGGTACAGTCATGGGAAGTAAAGGCTGCTACCGGCGTGATGCTGACTACATCACCCACAAAGCGCCGTTTCATCTAAAAAATATAGGTCTAGCCCTATATACCCTATACGTATGGGTGGCATGGAAAAGGGTTCTTTACCTTCTTTATAAACAGGTACAGGTAGAATAGGTATAACAACCAACTGGGGTGTAAAAGTAAGAAAAAGTGAAGCCAATAAACAGAAACCAACAAACAATTATTAAGTGGCTTGGAATTGTAAGAGTTAGCATGTTGAATGTTGAATTAAGAATCGACGTTACAGCACTCAGGATGCTCCCATAAGTGCTCAGTCCCCATGTTCAGCAGCAAGCGCAGAATTCCAATTCCGATTATACCAGTAACCGTCTGACTGTATATCCGTCTCATCCTTCCCCTGAGTGTTGAGCGTCAGCCAGATACCCTGGTAACTCCTCGTAGCCCCATTCTCCTTAGACTGTAATTATCTATCAGCACCTCCGCACTGTTCAAGGCCCCTCACAATATTGAACTTCTCACACATCAATTCACCTCCAAGTGGTGCAGTGCCAACCAGTCTATTTGCCTGCTAATTTCCTAACACACCGACTTGTAAGAGTTAGTAATGTAGTGATGACAGTAAATCACCTACCAGTGATGGCACAACGTAATCGGCCACATCCCAAGTCATACGGCCAAAGGATGAGTTATTTTGGTACAAGATCCCCTTCAGTTTCGTGGCCACAGCACTTCTAACTTCGTCATACTCCTGGTACCCTTTCTCATGAAGAATACCGTAGCTGGAAACCACAAATATCCGGTACATGAACAGGTTCAAGAGAATAATTAAAATAATGAAAACTTTATCCCCGGCCTTAATTAGTCTGGGAAAACATATTTTGGGTTGCAGCAGTTCTTTTTTTTTTTCTTTTCTCACTGATACCAGGCTGTAGGGTAGACCATTGTTCCTTCAATGTCCCCAGTCCGATATCTACAAGTTTCTCAAATAATAATTCAAAATATCTTGTGAAGTAGCGACAATTACATCACTGCTGGGCCCTTTGCGTGGTTGGGCAGAAAAAAATCTGACCTATTTGGTGCCCGTCTCCTTCCTAGCGAGCCATTGCTCCCCGTTAGCCTGAAACCTAGTGGCTTCAGTTTTCCTTGAGCACCACAAAGCAGTTTATTGCCAGTTTAAATGCACCTGTTACGCTGCATATGAGGGCAGAACGGATCGACGACTGGAGAAACGGGTTGCTGAACATATTCCACTATGGGTGGCAAACGCAATGCAAAACACTGACAACTCAACAACAACGAAGACAAGTCAGTACTTACAAGACAATGTAAAACAAGACAGTACCCACAAGACAAAGTAAGACAAGTCAGTACTTACAAGATAATACAGGGCAAGACAGTACTTATTGTAAGACAAGTCAGTACTTACAAGACAATGTAGGGCAAGACAGTACTTACAAAACAATGTAAGACAAGACAGTACTTACAAGACAAAGTAAGACAAGTCAGTACTTACAAGACAACGTAAGACAAGTCAGTACTTACAAGACAATGTAAGACAGGACAGTACTTACAAGACAACACTCACAACACAATGTAAGACAAGACAGTACTTACAAGACAAAGTAAGACAAGAAGTACCTACAAGACAACGTAAGACAAGTCAGTACTTACAAGACAACGCAGTGCAAGACAGTACTTACAAGACAATGTAAGACAAGACGGTACTTACAAGCTAATGTAAGACAAGACAGCACTTACAAGACAATGTATGACAAGTCAGTACTTACAAGACAATGTATGACAGTATGATGAGCTCAAAAACACGGTTGATGATCCCTACTGTCTTGTTCTTTATATGAACCATCATCGGCGTGTCATATTCAAAGAAATCGATACAAAACACATTGACTGCATGCCCAGCCATTGTTTATCTTCCCGTTTCTTTCTTTATCTATCCAGCAAAATAATTTAATGATTACTATGTTTATTTCGATGAAATAATAATGTTTCTCACAAAAACGTTTGGTAAAGTTTGTTTCGTGCACAGACTCCGAAATTTCAGATCACATTATAAAAGGTTTTATAGTAATTAATTTAGACCGAAAAACTTGAGTTTCAGTAAATGATTCGAGCTGTGAAACGTAAATTTTGGTTAATACTTATCAAATAAACTATTTCACACACAGACAATCTGAGAAAAGACGTCGCATGAATTGATCCACACTACAGAAGTAGGTAAGTCGCGATATCTAGTCGTTGTATGTGTCGTTTATGAATTTGTTTCAGTTAATCATTGATTTCTTTGAAGTCTCTTATGTTCACAGTTTTATTAGTTTAGTGTTGAACAAGTACTGCGCGATCCAGGGGAGTCATTAGAGCTGGGTGTCTCACATGTTGGGATTAACAGTCATGTCTATTCACAGCCTTTTGTCGTCTGCCTTCTTTTTTTTAAGTCCATGCCATGTGGCGTTGGTAGTAATGTCTATTTACAGCCTTCTGTCTCCTGTCTTCTTCTTCTGGGTTCCGGGGTCCTAATTTGGAGGAAAAGAGTAGACCAACTGTCTCCATAAAAAGCATGTCGTAAAATGCGACAAATTAGGGTTTTTTTTCCCTCTAAAGTCAGAGCGCACCTGTCTGACAGGCAAGGAACCAACAATCTGCATACAAGTAAGCCAGTTTTTCAAAGCGAATGTGCATGCAAAAATCACAAAGTAAAGAAGAAGAAAAAAGAAGAAGAAGAAGAAGAAGAAGAAGAAGAAGAAGAAGAAGAAGAAGAAGAAGAAGAAGAAGAAGAAGAAGAAGAAGAAGAAGAAGAAGAAGAAGAAGAAGAAGAAGAAGAAGAACGAACGAACGAACGAACCAACGAACAAACTTTATTTTTAAAAAGTTAAGAATTGGGCACGCAGGCCCGTCTAACATTCTGCCCTTCCACCCCGCTCCTTTCATACAATGTTTTTCATTTGTACCTCATTTCATAGTTAATAATAATAACAATATTAATAATAATAATAATAATAATAATAATAATAATAATAAGAGAAATGCAAAATTAAAAGTTTAAGAAATATAGAAAAGGAAAAAGAAGAAGAAGAAGAAGAAGAAGAAGAAGAAGAAGAAGAAGAAGAAGAAGAAGAAGAAGAAGAAGAAGAAGAAGAAGAAGAAGAAGAAGAAGAAGAAGAAGAAGAAGAAGAAGAAGAAGAAGAAGAAGAAGAAGAAGAAGAAGAAGAAGAAGAAGAAGCAGAAGAAGAAGAAGAAGCAGAAGAAGAAGCAGAAGAAGAAGAAGAAAAAGATGAAGAGGAAGATAAGGAGGAGGAGAAAAAGGAGGAGGGTGAGCAGGACATGAAAAAAAAATTGTTTTGCATGCATCGTTCTCTTGTAGACACTTACGTGATGAGATCATAATCTCATACTTCAGTTTACCAAAAAAGCGATGTAGAACCGGCCAGTCTATCTGCCTGCTCATTTCCCAAAACACTGCCATTATCTGGAGAAAATATCGAAAGGATGGTAACCACCCGGGACCTCTTGAGGGATGCTTGAAACTCTGCACGGATCATTCCTGTCTTCATCTTTCTCAACATGCTCTGTAAGTCAGTTACAATCACAAACAGGTCGTTCTTTCCTTCGCTAACGCATGCAGCTCTCACCGTGTCCTCCCCATCTTTTGATCGTTCTTCTCTAGCTCCCTTCTCTTGGGTACTTTCAGTAATTCCTTACACAGATGGTTTACCACGCCATGATGTACAACCGTCAAACAATTTCTCCCTCGGACTGAATCTGCTTAGTCCCCACCATCTCTCCCAGCGTTACGTTTTACACCAGTTTTCTCCTTTTCATGACATGACCAAACAATGTAGACAGTCTCTTCTGATATAGGACAATAAACTAGACTTTATTTTTTCTTGTGGGGGGGGGGGGGGGGGTGGGAGCTGCGCGGTCTCGATGCATGGTGTCCGCCTCGAGTGCTAGAGGTTCCAGGTTCAATTCCTGGTAAGAGCTAGAATTTTTTCACGGGGACTCAGACTTTTAGTCTCTGGGTAGTCTTCTGCTTCTTCTTCTTTCGTTCGCCTGAAATAAGTTGTCTATATCAGCGATTTTTCCTCTTGTATAAATGTCACTGTCGTTGTTAGTTCATTCAGTGGTCCATAGAGTTTACGTTCCACTGTTGTTCTTTCTAGCCGAAAGCTTTGCTTTAATGTGTCAAATTCGATGCAGTCCTGGAGTACATGCTCTGCTGTCTGGGGCACCGTTCAACAGGTGCACATGGCTGATATGCCCATCTTGAATTGTGGTTACGTAATCAGTGGTGCCCTGTTCAAAGGCAGAGGATAATAACTTCCTAATGGAGCAATGATGCGCAATACAAGACTCTTAATGTCTATTAGCCTCTCTTGCCCAAGCCGACCTCACCTTCACGTGGTGGACCCGGTTCTTCCCAGTAGTCCAGTTGAAGGTTGGGGTTTCAACCCCCAGCGGGAAACTGGATGGGACAACAAACGAGGTAAAGGCGAACGGTGAAGGGATGAGCTTACTCTAGGAGTATGAGGAGAGTATGAGTCAACTCTAGCAAAACAAGGTGCTGAAGTCGGAGGCAACAGCCAGGAGGCGCACAACATGCAATCAGGATGCAACTCTCAGACGCAATGGAAATATTTCTCTAGGTAGTGAGATCGGACGCCCGTGTGCATTGTTCCGCACGTGAAAAATCCCTTGGCAGTTGGAAATCGGAAAAAAAGTAGTCTAACGGGGCTGCCCGGGAAAAATTGGAGTTAAAAATTAGGGCTGAAAAAGAATAACGGGACCAACTGTTCGGCTGAATACGAATACGAATAGTGTATCATCATCATCAGGTGCCTTGGCGACTTGTGTGGGCGATTATGCCTCGCCACAATCTGCGATCTCCTGTAGTATATATTAGTTCGTGTGCTGATACACCTCCATGCCCTGCAACAAGACTGTCAAGAATCTTCTCTCGTTGCCTTCCTCTATCCCTCCTTCCACAGATCTTTCCAGTGGTCACCACATGTTCCATTTTCCCTCTTCTCATAACATGGCCGAAAAATGATGACTGTCTCCTTTTGATGTCTGTGATTAGTTGTCTTCGTGCTCCAGCCTCTTTCAAAACCTCTTGGTTGCCTTTTTTTTTTTTTTTTGCTGTCCAAGATATTTTAAGCATTGTTCTGTAAAACCACATCACTGAGGCTTCAAGAAATTGTACGGATTGCCTACCGATTGTCTGGGACTCATAGCGATATGTTAAAACTGGGTGTATGTAGCAAGCAATAATTCTTTTTTCTAACCTTCAACGACAAAGATATATTGCATAAGATGTTCTTGATTTTATAAAATGCAGTTTTTGCCTGTGCTATTCTGTTTCTTATTTCAGTAATGCATCTTCCATCTGATGTTATCCATGTGCCCAGATACTTAAATGTCTGTATCTGTCCCAAAATAACACCATTGACTTTTATTACACATTTAGGAATAATTCTTTTCTATGATACCACCATTACTTCTGTCTTAACACTATTCAAACTGAGGCCCATTCTTCATTTTCGAACATTGTATAGTGTATAATAGCAATAGAGAACAAAGGCATTAAACAGGCATCTGAGTTTAAATATATGGGAACTACATTTACCGAAGATGGGAAATTGGATAAAGAAATTAACATTAGATCCAGTAAAGCAAACCAAGTATTGGGACAGCTAGCCCCCCTCTTACAGCATAAGACAATCCAAATCAACACAAAGAGACATCTTATTCAAAGCATATTTATTCCAACTCTGTGCTACCAGTGCCAGACATGGTCACTCACAACAAACCATAAAAGAAAATTAGTAACCATGGAAATGAGATGTCTGAGAAGGGCTGTAGGAGTGACCATAAGAGATAAGATCAGGAATGAGATCATAAGAGAAAAAGTCGGCACAGAACCAATTCTGGATTACATACAAAGACAGCAAGTGAAATGGTTTGCCCACTTAGAGCGAATGCCTTGTGACACCATACCATACAAAGCATACATGGAAAGAGAAGAAGGTCGTAGAGCAAGAGGTAGACCAAGAACAAGATGGAAGGATAACATCAGAGAAGCTCTACAACAGCACGATGTGCCTATGGTCGAGGCAGCCAGAAGAGCCAGAAACAGAACCTTATATCTCCCTCGACATCCACAGCGGTAAAATAGGAAGTGAAGAAGAAGAAGAAGAAGAAGAAGAAGAAGTATAGTGTATAAAATAGATTCCCCCCCCCCCCCCCAAAAAAAAAAAACATTCATAATGTCAAATGTAGGCTGAAATTTTACTTCACAAAATTTAGTACAGAATAGTTAACATTTAAAAACATTTTATGTTTTGCATCCTTCAGTAAGTCAGTCTGTGGCAACTAATGCCTTGAAATGAAAGTATTCTTAGTTTTATAACAAGTAACTAAACTTGTAAATTGTCACTGACAGCTTAGTTAATACATTAAAGCGGCATTTGCTTTTAAAAAACCAACCGTTCCATGTTGTCAGTATTTAGGCAGCGTCTCGTTTCACTGAAGGCATTTCCAGATGTACTAAACAGACGTTCACTTGGTACGCTCGTAGGTGGTGCACACTGATATCGCTTGACAATATGAACCAAGGTGGGAAATCTTGACATGTTTATTTTCCACCAGTCCAGAAACGGGTGTAAGCTGACCACTATTCCTGTTCGGCCCAACCGCAAGTATTCGGCCGAATACCGAATAGTTATTAGGTGCACTATTCGGCCCCGAAGCAAATACGAAGCGAATATTCGGTACAGCCCTATTAAAGATCTACCCAGAGTATTTCAGGATCCTCGCCGGTGCTACAGAGCATGTGAGCTGTGCTGGGCTTCTTCGTACTCATTTGAGTTCGAAGAAGAACGAAGCACTTATGGGTTACTTACTACCCGTATGCATGATGTTGATCCGTTGTTCGAAAACCCGTTGTTCAAAACCCCGTTGTTCAAAAACCTTCAAAAAACAATATTTTTCTTTTATCCAATGCGAACTCGTCGGCTGGTACTTTTCCTTGCGTGTTCAAGAGCTCTTATTTAGAGAGACAAAGAGAACAGACATCGGCCTACCTACCCTTAATAAGTACATTATAAACAGTGGATAATGAAAGAGTCACTTAAATTGATGTATTCTTTAAAAAATAAACGCATATATCGCCGCCTAGCTGTTAACTACGCAGTTGCGAGGCATGCACGTAACGGCTGTAATCCCCGCTGACACTTTCCAACGCTCACTGTATGCCTACACCTCTTGTGCAGAAAGTGTAACGTGCGAAGGCTAGCAGTTACTGGTACTATAAAGCTATTTGCGCACGCATATTCTATACAGCTAAAAGAATAAGAGGTATACACCATATGAAACCCTCTCGAGCAGAATTATTACCTGCTAACGCAATCACCTGCGAACTGTTCAAGCCTGGACACTGAAACAAAACACAATATGTCAACCACAACTTTAAAAGGCAATAGTAGAAGAAAATAAGTCGCGGAATACCTATCAGGGGACGCCTCTGAGTCCAGCTGTATAAGTTGATGTAGTTTATTTAAAATATTATTTTAGCAATCTCCAAACTTAATCTGCAGGGATATTGCGCTCCGTCCCCATCTTCAGCAGCGAAGAGTTCCGATACTAATGGTGCCAGTAGTATTCTGATTAAACGACCGTCTTGCCTTTCCTCTGAGCCTCGAGCATCTGCCAGAACCTCTCGTCACCCGCCCCTGCAACAATCTCACCAGACTGTAGTGATCCATCTGCTCCTCCGAACTGTACACGCTCTCTCAAAGTCAAGAGAATCGACTTCATTTTACCGGAGTTTTTAATCCCATATAGCCGCTTTTCGAAAGCATCGCACAAAGCACGAACTCCCTAGCTCCGCCTCTGATCCCCAGTTGTCTCTGTAAAAATTGCACTCATGAACCGAACGACGCATCCGTGAAACGAACACACGACCTTCAGAGAGCAAGGCAAACGGTTTGACCACTTCTGAGACCCCCATTATTTATGGTTACCTGTCTGCAATATTGTGTATGCAACCACATGTAAATTTCATATTATTTCAGATGAGTATTTTATCAGAACAACAAAACAATGATAATACAAATAATACTTATTTGTTCTGTTACTGCGCATGTACACAAAGCTGAAAGGAAAGCCCTTTGAGCACCCAGCTGTTAAAAAATTGTAAGTTTCTGAGATCCCCAATATTTTCTTCGTAGCGGCGCCCCTAAGAGGTACCTTGGAGTTGCTGCTGCATCCGAGGACTGATCACGCATAGGAATGCTCAATGTGCAGTGACATGGATTGTGATAACATAAGATAACGCAACAAAAAAAATAGATATTTAACAGGATATTGTTGGGGGAAAAACAAAAACAAACACAGTTTTGTTTCGTTTTTTTTTCTACGGCGGGAAATTTAACAACAGCAGACGAACAATATGGTAGGTGGCTGAAGTCTAATCGCCGACAGCTCGGTCAAAGTTGTTTTTTTTTTGTTTTTTGTTTTGTAGTTTTTTTATTTTTTTAAAGATTTTAATTGAATTTTGTTTTGTTTGTTCCCAATGTGTCCTTTATTATTGTTTGCAGTAATCATGAAGGCTCCTATGAGTCTGTTCTAGCTGAATACAAGAAGATGAAGTCAGAACACGGACTTCTCGACTCAATTTGTTTAATTTAGGAAGTGTCTTCACCATAAAATAAATTTTATTTTATAAATACTTTCCCTTTTTCTTTTTCTGTACTAAAAATACAGAAAAAGACATTAGCAGATACAATAAATGCAAGTTTACCTTGCCGAGAAGAGTTCGAGTGCCCACTAACTAGGATCTTGGTGCGAAGAAAGGAGATAGAATAAGTATGACTAGTACTAGTATAGTATTGTTTGGAAAACGAGTCTCCTTCTAAATTAATAAAACTTACGGGATTCTTATGTATTTTTTTTTTCTGATTATTTTCGTTTCTTGGCCCTTGTTGAGGCTCACAAGTTCTAACTCATTAGTGGTATGTGAAGACAAAACTGTGTGGTATAGGCGGAGATATGGACTGCACGATAGCTTTCATACAGGTTACCAGGGCTATAGTTCAAATAACGGTCCCAAATTATGGAAGCCGAAAATATACCCTAACAGGGCGTCAGTCACATGTAAATTGCGGACTACATAGCATACCGCGAAAAAAGCTTCCGCCGAGTTAAAGTCACTGCCGAGAGTATCTCCTGCGCCATGCGGAGAAAAGCTTAACTAGATGGCTGGGACTCACGAGTAGCAGCTACCGTCTCATGCAGCTGTCTCCATATTATTTGCTTGTGAGTCCCAGCCATCTAGTTTAGCCCTGCTCTGCGCCACTACATGCGGCGCGGGAGATACTTTCGGCGGTTTGCTGTGTAGTCGCCAGAAGAGGTCCGCAATTTACATGTGACTGAGGCCCTGTTAGGGTATATTTTTGTCCTCAATAATTTAGGACCATTATTCGAAGGATAGCTGGCTACCAGTCTACTCCTTCTTCGCATTGAAAAGCTGTAAACTCTGGGGGAAAGTTCTGATAGTTGGTCCACCTCTGGACTTTAGACTTGTTCCAGAACTGTTGCATGCACATTCGTATACATACCTGACTTATTTGTATGCAGGCTGTTCCCTTGCCTCTCAGGCAGATGCGAGCCGACTTCAAAGGAAACCCCCAATTAGTCGACTCTTACAACATGCTTGTTGGGGAGGCAGTTGGTCGATTCTTGTTTTCCCCACAATGGTGCCATGGAACCAACATCAGGAGCTCCCAGCCTCCTGACATAAGTTTCCTGACAGAAAGATCGAAGAAGAAGACTGGGCATATGCCTTTATATGTTAATGTCCCTAGTAATGTAATGTAGGTTCTCAAAACCGAACTCAGCTGGGCTCACTGATATGCCAGATACACTTTATATAGCAAGCGAAATATTCATGTCTAAACAGAATGTATACCAAGTGGGTCTTGTTATAAAGTCGACATATACTAAGGTACCACTGTATCCGAAACCAACCAATGTATTTTAAACCCACCATTGTATTGGAAAACCACGACTGTATTGGAAATTCACTATTGTATTGGAAATCCACCGTTGTAATTGAAACCAGCCACTGTAATAAAAATTGAGGCACAGATTTAGTGGCCAGACTTGCATTCAGTCTGTATTCCATCATCATGGGTTCAAGCTGGATGCGGAAGTGCTGAACTATGCATGGCGATACACTCGGATCAACGTTTATACTGGTCAAGACCGGCCCCCTACCTCTCAGTGGTCATCTTAAAAAACACTTGCCTAACCTGTTTCCTTTTATAAGAGTCTAAGTGCATCTACCAGAGAGGCGAGGAAACCAACAGTCTGCACATGAACAAGCCAGAACAAGACTTTTTTCTGATAACATGCAATGATACATCTACAAGAGCATCATTTTGCCAGTTCTTTATGGAGCGGAATGCTGGAGAATGACCAAAAAGGATGCACACAAGCTGTCCACCTTCCACCACACATGTCTACGTAGAATTACCAAAATTTTCTGGCCAGATACAATCTCAAACACTAAACTACTTCAAGTCACAAACCAAGAAACTTTAGACAGTATTATAACCAAGAGAAGATGGAAATGGCTTGGCCACGTTATGAGAATGAATCCTGATATACTTGCCAAAACAGCTCTCACATGGACACCAGAGGGAAAGAGAAAACAGGGGCGCCCAAATACAACATAGAGACGAAAGATGGAAAGTGACCTGGGTGCGGCATCTTTGACATGGAAAACTGCACTGAAGATTGCACAGGACAGGAAAGCATGGAAAGTCCTCTCTGAAGCCTCATGTGCCACTAGGCATAACGAGAACTGATGATGATGATGATTTAATGATACACAATGCTGGTTTCTATTTTCAGGCAGTCTACTTTCGCTGCTGTAGTATAGACACTTTGTGGTGAGTGCCAGCACCCTTTAGAAAAAACACACAAAACATTTTGTGTTGTTGAGTTAAGTCATGATTTGACATCACATCACTTGGGGCATTCCCATGTGTTCTGTCCTCATCTTCAGCAGCCAGCGCAGAGTTCCAATACTGATGGTACCAGTCACAATCTGGTTATATGTCTGTCTTGCTTTTCCTCTGAGTGTCGTGAGCCGGCCAGACCCTCTGGTTACACCCAGGTGCCTCATTCTCTCTAGGCCATAATAATCTTGTGTCTCTACTGATTCTGTTGCTTGTTCCCAAAGGGCCTTGACCACATCTGCCTTGTCATGTATCAGTTTACTGCCCAGTGGTGTAGATCCAGCCAATCTGTCTGCCTATTCATTACCCACTACGACGGCATAGCCTGTAAAAAAACAAAACAAAGTATGCTCACTACCAGTGACCTTCCCAATAAAGCTTCCCTCTGCTCGAAGCATCACTGTCCTCATCTTTTTCAGCATGCTTTCAGAGTCTGTTACAGTTACAACATGTGTATGCATCTTGTTCTCTAGCCACAGGAGAGCAGCAGTTACCACCTCCACCTCCATTCTCATGCTAGATGTTGTGATGTCGTTTGCTAGGCTGTCTTGCACTAAAGATTTTCCATTGGCTGTCACTACAAACCCTCAGGCACTTTTCTTTCCTCTCAACACCATACAATCTGTTTACATAATGAGATCACTTTGTGGTGAGTACTGACATTTTTTTCTAAGAAAAAAGTCCTGAGCAAGATCTGTAAAACAAATGTGCATGCAAAATTTGAGTCCTGAAGCAAGACAAAATTGTAGACATGGACAGACATCCAAGACTTTCCACCCAAGTTTAGAGCTGGTAAACACAAAGAAGAGTTTAGATGGCTGAAAAGAGTTGTATAATAAAGAGAGGACTTTTTGGATGTCTAGTTTTAAGTGTCTAGATGTAGACTTTTTTCGGCAAGAAACTCATCATTTGGGCCAGCATTTTGTGGAGAAAAGGGATAGAACTACTTCCTCTGAACAAGCATGTCCTAATGGCAAACATTTGTGGGTATGCTGAAAGCAGGTAGAAAGATGCATGTATTGCAGCCTAGCTGTAAACCACATCACTGTGCTAGTCACCATTTTTAGAGTAAAAGCAGAAAAAGAAGAAGATAAAGAAGAGGTTCATTTGAAAAAAAGGATAATTTAAAAAAAAAAAAAAACTTCCACACTTATTTTTATAATAGTTTCTGTTATGTGCTGAAATAATTCAACTGAGAGTTTTAATGTCTTTGTTGTTTTCACTTCTTCCCTTCTTTGTAGTCCAAGAAAAAGGGATTGAGCCTTGAGGAAAAGAGATCTCGTATGACGGATTTCTTTTATGAAAAGGTAAGTTGATTAAATTTGGTGTTAACTTCCAGACACAGTCACTTACAACACCCCCCCCCCCCCTCCCCTCCCTCCTTTTCCCCCCGCTGGTTGTATGTGACGATTTTTTCTTCACTAAAGCACCTACCTACCTACGAGTTACCAGAAGAGATACAATCAGGAAGGAAGTCATAAAAATTATATATACTAAGTTAATGCCTTGTTATGTCACTCATTGAATATTGTCTTGGGATGACAACCATTTATATCAAAGGACCCAGTTGGAGAAATTGGAAAAAGAGTTGCAAGTGATACATAATATATCATTCATAAGGGGTTTGACATTTTAAAGGGTGATAGAATAAAGGAGAGTTGCAAGTGATACATAATATATCATTCATAGGGGATTAGACATTTTAAAGGGTGATAGAATAAAGGAGAGTTGCAAGTGATACATAATATATCATTCATAGGGGATTAGACATTTTAAAGGGTGATAGAATAAAGGAGAGTTGCAAGTGATACATAATATATCATTCATAGGGGATTAGACATTTTAAAGGGTGATAGAATAAAGGAGATTAAGAAGAATTAAGAATCTACATCATAGCGCTTAGGACACTCCCATAAGCGCTCTGTCCCCATCTACAGCAGCAAGTGAAGAATTACATTTCCGATAATACTAGTAACTGTCTGATTGTATATCCATCTCAGCGTGGCCTACCCCGTGTGTTGAGTGCCAGCCAGAATAGCCAAGGAGAAGAAGGGGTATAGGTACCGACGACCAGAGAGGCGCTGCACAAGGTGATAATTACCTTGGGACAGAATGCAGGGAATGGGCGGCGGGATATGCAGATGAACATGTTCAGCAGCTGATTGAGGAAATGTCTAGGCCAGAAGATATGATTATATACACAGATGTGTACATATATACATAACATAACATAACGATTGGCCCATTAGGACTATAAAGGTGTATTATTGAAAGCTTTAGCACATAAAACTTGCAATGTTTCTCTGTCTTCCACTTGGTGAACAAGAATCTGATAACTTAGTTCTGTCCATTTCTTTATGTTGTCATTCCAGGATCTTCTTTGCCCTCTTCTTCTTCATCTAACTCCCCCCCCCCCCCCCAATATGTTACTTGAAGTACAGTCTTTGCAATCAAATCATGTCTCACCATGTGCCCGAACCAAGCTAGCTTGTGACATTTCACCACTGCCAAGAGAGGCTCCTGATGTCTACAAATATTTATATTTTGTCTCTGACATATTTGTTATTTTTGTGTTCTAAATAACTAATTCGTAAAATGCGTCTATAGCATTTACATTCGAAAGCCTGAATTTTCCATTCCATTTCCACGGTGAGATTCCATCTCTCACATCCGTATAAGATAAAAGACAATGCCGATGATTTATAAATTTTGACCTCAACTGTGATGTTGATTTTGCTCTGCTGGGGCATTGCGGCTGTTACCATATCAAGCCGTGTCTTGATCTCTTTGGTACAGCTGTTGTTGTTACATATAGGGGAACGAAGATATTTAAAGGTTTCAACTTCTTCTATTTTTCCCCCTTTTATCTTTCTGTTGGTAGGTACTTGTTTATTGTGATTATTTACCAGAATCTGGCTTTTCTCTGCATTAATTTCCATGCTATGTATACCACAGACTGTCTCTAATTTTGTAATAAGTTCTGGGTCTGTGGCCAGGGGCAGAAAGAGTGGATTGAGGTTTGTTGCGAGTGCATGGTAAAAAGGATGACTGAGAAGGATGACCGAGGAGAGCTTGGAATATGACATCAGCACATCAGGCATGAGAATAGAGGTTGAGGCAGTAACTGTGATGTTCGGATGGGTGAACAATATCTCAGCCACACATGTTTGTCATAGGTGGACTGGCCGCTTTGTATTTCTGGCATGTGGGACAAGGTAACTAGCAACATGGAAGATGCTGAAAAACTTCCTAGTGTGGGTTCTGGGGCCCTGTTATAGGGAAAAAAAAAAAAGACTCGCTGCCTACCAAAAAGCATGTCGTAAGAGTCGACTAAATGGGAGTTTCCTTCAAAGTCGGAGTGCCTCTGCCTGAAAGGCAAGGAACCAGCAGTTTGCATACTAATGAGTCAGATCTCTAAAAAGGATGCACCTGGAACAGGACTGCAGTCCAGAAGTGGATGAGCAACCAGAACTTTCCGCTAGAGTTTATAGCTGGTGAACACAATGAAGAAGAAGAAGAAGAAGAAGACTAAAAACCTGCACCTGGAGAGAATTATGCAGCGGAGAGCGTCATTGGATTCTGGAAGGAGGTAGGAGGGCAAGACAAGTAGTGAACCAGATGACAGCAGATGTCTTTAGTATGAACACTCATAGCTGGCTGTTGAGGAGGGAGATGGAGCTAAGATGGACTTGACCCGATTGCTGCAGTATCAAAATCTGTGCCCAGATGAAGTCATAAGAGAAAGGTCGGTGTACATGTAAATCATCAGTGAAGGCTGTCATGTTTCGCCATCTCATTGATCGTCAGAAACACAGATCAGGTCAGTGTTCTTATCTTGTCCGCATTCATATTGCCAAGCCATGCAAGCATTTATCTCTTTGCCTTCCCCTCACTCCTTTTCCACCAGTTTTGTCAGTCAGTGTAAGTTGTACAGTATCATAATCAATCAGTCAGTCAGTCAGTCAGTGTAAGTTGTAACGTATCACAATCGATCAGTCAGTCAGTCAGTCAGTGTAAGTTGTACAGTATCACAGTCAGTCAGTCACCATGTCCTTTACAGAATGTCACTCATGGCACACCTGAAAGTCTCTCTTTCTCCGGTCAGGTTTCCAAACCTGTTTACTTTCTTCAATGCATCTTCAATATCTTATATCCACCTTCACGGAGGTCGACTTCTGCCTCGTTTTGCAGAAACTACACCCTCCGTCACTGTTTTCTCCAGACCACTTTGGCACTTGTCATATCTCAAATGCCTTGGCTTTTTGGAGAAGATGCTGTTTATGAGCTAATTCTCCTTCTTCTTTGCATTCACCGGCTGCGGAAAAGTTCTGGTTGTTTATCTATCTCTGGACTTAGACTCAGAACCTGAGTGTTGTGTGCACAGTCGTTTCACAGATATGGCTTATTTCTATGCAAACTGTTGATGCACCCCGACTTTGAAGAAAACCTCCAATTAGTCGACTCCTACGACATGCATGTTGGGAAGGCAGTGGGTCTATTCTTGTTTTTCCCACAATAGGGCTCTGGAACCCATTGGGGGAAACAATTCTCCTTGATGTTCAGGTCAAGCAGAATGTCAACAGTTTTCTTTACCTTGATCCTCAGTTTCCCACAAATTTTCCTTTAGCATTTCAGTTCAAAAAGCTCTGGTTGTCTTCTTCAAAGACTGACTGAGAGTCTATGACACACATCCGTAAGTTGCTAGGGGAAAGACAGTGACAGAAACATGTTATATATTTTTTTTCCCCCAGAAAGACTTTTTCCAGCTGAAGGACCTGGAGAAGCTATGTCCCAAAGAAAAGGGCATCACATCCATGTCTGTCAAGGAGGTGGTCCAGAGCCTGGTGGATGATGGGATCGTGGACAGTGACAAAATCGGTACCTCCATCTATTTCTGGGCCTTCCCCAGTAAAGCAACACAAAATGTATGTCTTTTTTGTTTTTCTAATTTATTTCTTATAACCAGTTTTATGTTCTGGGCCTTCAACAGTAAAGGAACACAAAATGTATGTCTTTGTTGTTTTTCTAATTTATTTCTTATAACCAGTTTTATATTCTGGGCCTTCCCCAGTAAAGGAACACAAAATGTATGTCTTCATGTTTGTCTTATTCATTTCTTGTAACCAGTTTTATGTTCCAGGTCTTCTTCAGTAAAGCGACACAAAATGTACATCTTTCTTCTTTTCTTATTTCATTTCTTGTAACCTATATTATATTGAGGGAGCTGTCATGCTGTAGTGACTAGACAATCGCCTGCCAGGTAAAGGTCTTGCGTTTAAATCTGAATTGTATCAGATTTATGTCAGAAATGACCTTGGCTCCCAGGTCGACACAGCCTAAAATGGATGCAGTGCAGACTGCAATTTCCCTCCCGCTGTGGTGCTTGAGCAAGTTTTATTTGACTATTTTAGAATATCATACACTTTTGAAGCGCCAGAGTCATATACATCAAAAATGGTTTGCACAGATTCACTGATAATAGTTTTTTTTTTTTTTTTTTTTCATTTTCACTTTCATTGTGATTGACAGTGCACAGTGTTTATGTTTGCTGAAATCAGTGTCTTTTTCTCCTTCTTTTATATCTACTCAAGGAATGCCTTGCAGCGTCAGGACAGGAAGAGATCTCTGGAACAGAGCCTTCTGTTTGCCTCGTATATAGTACTTTTAAGTGTCTGCAGTCCATTTTCTGCATGGCTGACCTCTGGTTCTGTCACTGCTGCATCTCCAAAACATTGCTTTCTGTGGTGCCCTGTCTGTTGCCAATTTGGTCATGTAGTCAAACCATGTGATCTGTTGTTAGCCCATGAAGTTTGGTTTGGTTTGGTGCTGACTCTGCTCCAGAAGAAGAAGAAGAAGAATAAAAATAAGAAGAAGAAGAATGGCATATTAGAGCAATGAATGTGTATTGTGTAAATCAGCTAAACAAATTACTATCTTTTTCATTTATTTTTAGCATCTGTGGATTACAGGATAGCTATCGCAGCCTAGCTGTAAACCACAACACAGTGTGCTGCCTACCCTTTTAAGGGTGAAAGCAGAAGATATAAAGTACACCTGCTGCCGCAGGAGCCTGCAGTGTGTTTTATCTTCTTGTATACTAGCTCAAATTGACTGCTTATATGGGCATTAGTATAAGATGGGTGAAGGGTTCTTTTTCGTTGCTTAAGGTCAACGGTTCTCAACCTGTGGGTCACAAGCCTTTTGGTGGTGGAACTACCATTTCACAGGGGGGTCGCCTAGGACCATGGGAAATCACATGTTCACTGAAGTTCTGAAGTAGCAACAAAAATAATCTTATGGCTGGGGGTCACCACAACGTGAGAAACTGTATAAAAGGGCTGCAGCATCAGGAAGGTTGAGAACCGCTGCTTTATTTGTTTTGGAGATATAGTGATAGTCTTGTATTTTTATAGACTAGCTGACTTCTGAAGTGCAGAGTTTTGTAGACCAGTTGTCGTTTGAATTGTGGTGATGTTAAAATGTGGCAATAACAGATGTGTTGGTGGGGGATGTCAGAATGTGGTGATTGTGGATGTCGGAAAGATATAAACACCAAACAAAAAGTTTTCATTGAGTTTCACAATATAACTAACACAAATAAAACCTGAACGTTTTAGCTATAGAGACTTCTTTAGCACATACATAAATTGGACAGTACTACACAATATCACAAGATTATGGATGTGGAGATGTTAGGATGTGGCCGTAACAGATGTCGGGCTGGGAGATGTTAGGACGTGGCAGTAATAGATATGGGGCTGGGGGGATATTAGGATGTGGAAATAACAGATGTGAGGCAGGGGGATGTTAGGATGTGGAAATAACAGATGTGGGGCAGGGGGATGTTAGGATGTGAGGTTTGGGGGGTGTTAGGATGTGGTAATAAGAGATGTGGGGAAGGGGGAGATGTGATAAAGTAATAAGAAAACAGTTACACAGCCAACCAGAATTCAGCTAATGAAACAAATAACCAGCTGCTTAACCATTCAACAAATGCTGTAAGCAGCTGTTTAACCATCCAACAAATGCTGTAAACCAGCTGCTTTACCATCCATCAAATGCTGTAACCAGTTGTTTAACCATCCAACAAATGCTGTAAACCAGCTGCTTTATCATCCAACAAATGCTGTAACCAGCTGTTTAACCATACAGCAAATTCTGTAAACCAGCTGTTTAACCATCCAACAAATGCTGTAACCAGCTGTTTAACCATACAGCAAATGCTGTAAACCAGCTGCTTAACCATCAAACAAATGCTGTAACCAGCTTTTTAACCATGCAATAAATGCTGTAACCAGCTGTTTAACCATCCAATAAATGCTGTAACCAGCTGTTTAACCATCCAATAAATGCTGTAACCAGCTATTTAACCATCCAACAAATACTGTAACCAGCTGTTTAACCATCCAACAAATGCTGTAACCAGCTATTTAACTATCCAACAAATTCTGTAACCAGCTGTTAAAAAATGAAGATCCCAAGCACTAGTAACAAGAGCTTGGAGAAAAACATCCACATAAATCAAAGTGTCAAATAACAAAAGAAACATTCACCAGCAACAGATTATTTAGTTTCCAGATATCAATAGATGGAATATCTGAAGCTGTAATCACCAGCGTCTGTGTAGCACATACCAAGGCTTGCACCCAGTGCTTCTTCAGGATCTTACACTTGAGCTAAACAGGACTAGAGAAGAAAAACAAGTGTATGTTTGATACTGATATGAACTGATTCTGATTTTCCCAAATGTTTTAATGCTTTAAAAATGTAATTAATCAATGATCATCTATGGCAGGGCTATTCAGCTAAGTTTATTCACGTACCAAAATGTTAAAAAATGGGGATCGCCATGGGCCAAAGGCCAGAGCCCCAGGATAGAATGATCATAAATAATACAGTACAACTAGCAATGATCCGCAGGCTACTTTCTAGGCCTCCAGTTGAATAGCCCTGATCTGTGGTGTTTGTATCAAGCCTAATGCTGACATTGCCTTGTAACACAGAGAAAAAGAAAGATTGATGATCTAGAAGTCAAGATGAAAGAACTGATTAACAAGAAGCAGCAATTGGCAGAGACACTGAAACAAGCCAAAGTTGGCAAGGAAGACTCAGTAAGTAAAATAACATAACCCTTGACCTGTTAGGGTCGTGGAGGTGTATCGATGGATGCACTAGCACACAAAACCTGCCATCTTTCTCTGTCTTCTGCTTGATGAATAGGTGTATGATAACTTGGTCCTGTCCAGTTTTGATGTAATTCCAGGTTCTTCTTTGTCCTCCTCTTCTTTGACTACCCTCCGGTGTTCCTTGAAGTCTTTGCAATCGAATCATGGCTCACCACATGTCCGAACCCAACTAGCTTGTGACATTTCACCACTGCCAAGAGAGGCTCCTCATGTCTTGCACATTGGTGTATTTTGTCTGACATATTTACTAGTTTTGTGTAGCATTTACATTTGAAAGCCTGAATCAGTAAGTATGACCACATAGTTAACATCAAGAAAAGCCTGTCACTTTATAAGTTGAATGTTGAATTAATAATCAACGTCACAGCACTCGGACACCTCCATAAGCGCTCCGTCTCCATTTTCAGCAGCAGCAAGCAAAGAGTTAAAATTTCGAGGGTAGCAGTAACTGTCTGCTTGTATATCCATCTCGCCTTTTCCCTGAGTGTTGAGCGTTGGCCATATCCCTGTGTAACTTTTCATAAAGCCATTCTCCTCAGATTGTTAATGATCTATCTGTGCCTTGGCACTGTTCACTTGCTCCCAAAGGGCCCTCACAACATCTAGCTTGTCATACATCAGTTCACCACCAAGTGGTGCAAATAAGTTCTACTATTGACTCGTATTTGCAAAAACCCCACCTGTAGATGAGATGGCTGAAAAACGCCAACACCCATACTATCCGAGAACGAGTATATAATGATACTGGTATATAATGTGTATATTGATAATGTCAGATTGGGCGGACAACACCTTGACTAGATTCATCTAGAAATAGCAGATCAGGTGATTTGGCCGTCAGTAAGAATGCAGCAACATCAAATACCATCAAAGGCATGACATCTTGGAAGATCAGATACAAGAGCAAGAGGACAACCACACAAATGTGGATCAGCAGCATAAAACAATCTTTACGCCATCAAGACCTACACATAGCCAGTGCCAGCCGAGGTTCACTGGATGGCCAATGATTCCTCCCTACATTGCTTAAAGGAGGAAGTGGTTTGTGCTGATAATTGGGAATGTTAAAGTAAAAAGGTAAAGGACCTTTTTCCACGCCTTCGGGCGTATTGGGCATATAGTGCTAGACCTATATTTGTATAGACCGATCGGCACTTGGTGGGTGCCGGGCATCTTTACTTCCCAGGACTGCACGTGGTACCCACTCAAGGCTGGGTCGACTTGGGAGTCAAGGTTATTTTTTTGAAAAAAGTCCTCCGTCAGGACCCGAACCCATGAGCTTCCGATCCACAGGCAGGGTCTAGATGCCATTGCCACTGTGACTCCCATTGTCCTAGGTTAACCTCTATTAAAACTCCCCAGGTGCATTCAGGGGTTCTGTTTTTGATTTGGGTAGGGGGCGGGGTGGAATCAACCCATGACCCTCTAGCAATCATGTACTGATTGGTGACTGATTGGGAGCTTTCTAAAATCATGTACTAAACAGAAAGACGCGGATATTGCAGCTTAGCTGTAAACCACAACACAACTTTGCAACTGTACTTTTAAGACTGAGTCGAGTTGAGTCAAGAATTGACATCACAGCACTTTTGGCATTCCCATAAGTGCTCTGTCCCTCATCTTCAACAGCAAGCATATAATTTCAATACCAGTGGCACTGCTAGCTGCATCACTCTCACTATGCATGCGTGTCTTCTGTGTGTCTGTGTGTATATGTCTGTGAGCGATTGTCGGTGTTGGTGTGTATGTATGCAAGTGTGTCTATGTGTGCATGACTGCCTGTGCATTTGCGTGTGTGTCTCTGTGTATGTGTCTGTGTGTGTTTGTTTGTGTTTATCTTTGTGTCTGCGTGTGTTAGTATTAGGTGTCTGTGGATATATGTATGGATATATGTATGTGTGTATGCGTGTGTGTGCGTGTATGACTGTGTGTATCTCTGTGTGTCTGTGTCTGCACATGCCTGTGAATGTGTTTGCGTGTCTGTGTGTTCTATGTGTATGTGGCTGTGTGTGTGTCTCTGTTGTGTTTGTGTGTGTTGGTATCTGCCTGTGTGTATATCTGTGTTAGTGTGTGTATACATGCGTCTGTGTGTAAGGATATTTGTATTGTGACTGTGGGTGTGTATCAATGTATGTGTGTCTCTGTGTTTGTATGTGGGTGTGTGTCTGCATGTATCTGTGTGTGCGCCTGTGTGTATGAATGCCTGCATATGCTTCTGTGTGTGTGTGTGTGCCTGTGATTGTGTGTATATGTCTGTGTGAGCATCAGCACGCGCATGTGTGTGTGTGTGTGTCTACGATTGTGTGTTTGTGTGTCTCCGAGTGTGTCTGTGTGTGTCTGCGTGTGTGTGTGTGTATGCCGGTTTGTATATGTGTGTGCGTCTGTGTATCTGCGTATGTGATTGGGTATGTGCGCTTATGTCTGTTTGTGTGTGTGTGTATGTGTCTGCATTTGTTTCTATAGGTGTGTCTGTGTGTGTATATATGTATGTGTGTGGAATGTGCATGTCTGTGTGGATATGTAGGTATGTATGTGGGTGAATGGCATGTTTTAATGTGTGTGTGAAGGTATGTGGGTGTGTTTAAGTGAGTGGGTGGGTGTGTGTGTGTGTGTGTGTATGCACTTTACCACCCATGCTTTTGTGCTTTCTTTTCTTTTTCTTTTTTTTTGATATTCATTATATGCATATTATCATATGAATGCTTATTGATAAAATACAGCTGCAGTGTGAAAGATGGGTGTTTGGAAGGGCCAAATGTAAGACGGGCCTTCGTGCCCAATTTGTGACCCTTTGAAAATAAAGTTTGTTCATTGGTTGATTCGTTCACCAGACTGTGGTGATCAGTTTGCTTATCCGAACTGTGCATGTACTGTCATAAGGCCTTAACCCCAAGAAGAAGAGTAAGGGAGATACAAAGTAAAAGAAAGCCATTATTTGTTGCAAGAATATCCTAACCTTGGCTTATAATTCAATATGGTGGATAGGCGGGCTGGCCATTGAAGCCTTAAAGAGTTGTTTACTTCTGGCCACAATTTGCTGAAACAGTTTCCCCATTTTTGGACTTCGAAATTGAAAGGTTTTGTTGCCCAGCTGCTAGGCTCAAAGCTTGGTAAACCACTGTGATCTGTGAATTTCATACAGAATGTTTTGTTTGTTTGTTTACTGCGCTCCTGGCAGTTTTGTGTTGTAGACTGCACCAAAAGAGACCAGCTGCATCTACATCAGAGTCTGCTCTATGCTTCTTTATGCAGTATTGTGTCTGCAAATGAGGGCTTGTTATGACTGACTGCTTCCATCAACAAGTGAGCTGCCATTCATGTGGAAGACTGTTTCTGTTGGCATATCTTGTGCCAGCCTTATGCATTTATCTTGCATATGCAAGCTTTTCATTTTTAGGAGGACTATCAGGACTGATCAGTATTTTTCACAATTTTTTTTATAAAGGAACAATGAAAGTCATTATATGTGATTTTTCCCCTGGTACAGAAACTTAACAGTTGTTTTTTCACTATTTTTTTTAAGGAACAATGAAAGTCATTTTGTGTGATTTTCCCTGGTACAGAAATTGAGCAGTTTTTTTTTTCTTTTCACTAGTTTTTTTTTTTTAAAGGGCACAATGAAAGTCATTTTATGTGATTTCCCCTGGCATAGGAACTGAGCAATTATTTGGTGACCCATTTGCCATGAAGTTGGAAACTCCACTAAGTAAATATTTTAAAGAGTTCTCGACTGTGATCTGTAATCCCTGTTGTATAGGAAGAAAGACAAGACGTGATAGAGGAATTAAACAAGCGTCGCACGGAGAGGGAACACATTCAGAAAGAGTTGGAGAAGTATAAGGAGTGTGATCCTGAGGTGTTGAAGAAGATTGGGGATGAGGCAAACGAAGCCAAAGAAGCTGCAAACAGGTGGACAGGCAAGTGTTTGTTGCTAAATAAGTAATTTTACAAGTAGTTTTTATGTTCAAGTAGTTTATTAGTTAACCTTTTTTCCTGAAACTTTACAAGTAGTTTTTATGTTCAGATAGTTTATTAGCTAACCCTTTTATCCTGAATAAATAACTTTACATGTAGTTTTTATGTTCAGATAGTTTATTAGTTAACCTTTTTTTCTGAATAAATAACTTTACAAGTAGCTTTTATGTTAAAGTGGTTTATTAGTTAGCGTTTTTTTCCTAAAAAATAACTTTATAACTGGTTCCTTCAAATTTCTGGTGTGGGAAAAGGAAAGGGGGAGGGGGGGGGGGGGGGGGGGGGCATCACAGCTTAACCTTTTTACAAATTTGGGGTGTTTATACACCCATCATCTGTGGCTTAGGCATTGCAAACGCGCTTTGTAATGCTGGGGTGCCGGGTCCAATCCTAACTGGACGCTTTGTATTTTTACTTTTTTTTTGACATGGTACTGAGAGTTGACCTTTAGCAAGCAGTGGAAAACTACTGAAAGTAACATTTGCCTAGAAAAACCACAACAGCCAAAAAAAAATGCTGGGATTGTTTCTGCAACATCATGTAGAGGATACACAAATACCTTCTTCTTATACAACCAGGAACGGGTACACCTGCTGTTTGTTACAATTTATACAGATGCTAGACTGACTGTCATGTACCTTTCCAGTAAAACAAACGTTAGTCACCCCAGTTACACACTAGTTCACTTCTTATTGGTCGACCTTCAGCCTAGCTCACTTCTGATTGGTCAACCTTAAGCCATGTTACCTTGCCACAAGATTACAGGGGTTTCCCCGTAATGATGCTGATATCGCATGTTGTATATTTAAGCACGCCAGCGCGTTTAACACTCCAAGAACATTGACAAACTAAGTCTAACACAACACCCTTTTAGAGAGTGATGAAACCTTTGTCACAGGCATTCTCTTTCTCGGAAAAAAAATGTAAATGCAAGACAACCCAGAAAGCAAACAACAGAGCGGCACACCCATAACCTGCAGGAAGGTAGACCAGTCCAACAAAGTTATGAATGGAATGTGACCTGCTTTGTTTAAGGAGACTAAGAATTGTTTAACCATCTTTCCTCTTTCCTCAGATAACATATATTCTACCAAGGCTTGGATTAGGAACAAATTCTCTTTTGAGGAGAGCGTCATTGATAAACAGTTTGGCATCCCTGCAGATTTTGATTATGTGGAATAGTCGACTGCCATACCTGGAGTTCATCATCTCTGAACTGTGTTGGGGTTTTGTATTCTGTGTTGAGTTAAGTTCTTCTTCCTTATCTTTTCCATGTTCTGCTAAAGCCATTACTGCCTGTTTTCACTACTGCTGCAGTGTAAGCAGGGAAGAAAGAGAGGGGGGGGGGGGGTATCATTGAGCCTGAAGATTAAGGGCCGAATGCCTAATGCTGTTGCCATGTACTGTGCAGCTAAAAATTGTATTTTTCACCCCAACCTTACCGAGGATTCGAACACAGCTGTACTAATGCAGAGCCCAGCGTTCTAAGCATTTAGCCAGCTGCTCTTCTCCCTGTTCACCGGCCAGAGACTTTGGCAGAAAATCCTGAATGTTCATCCATTTGAGGACTTAGGCTTTTGCTTGAGGACATGAGTGTGACGGGTACATTAGTTTGACCATTAGGCATATTTGTGAGCAGGCTGTTGGTTTCCCACATCTCAGGCACATGCACTGAGACTTCCAAGAGCATGTAGATCCTGTCTACATTGGCCAGGCCACTGTTTGGATACACTGGCCAGGCACCGGGTTGAGAAACTTGTTTCTATTATGTCCGCGGAAAGATGTAGATAGATCGTTGTCAGTATGAGCCTTGATTTACTGATTTAAGAATCAACACCGGGCATACCTATAGATGCTTCTCCAGTAGCAAATGTCTTAAGGTGTAGCTGCTAACTGTTCCCGTAGCACACTGATTATACACACGTTGTTTTCTTCAGAAGAAGAAGACAGTCATCATTTTTGGGCCATGTTACGAGGAGAGGAAAAAAAGAACATGCTGTGACCACTGGAAGGATCTGTGAAAAGAGGGATAGAGGAAGACAACGAGAAAAGATTCTTGACAATCTTGTTGCATGGCATGGATGTGTGTCAGCACACAAACTGATACATGCTGCAGGAGATCGTAGAATTTGGAGAGGCATCATCGCCCATGCCAGTCGGCAAGGCACCTGATGATGATGTTTTCTTCCTCTCAAACGTTTCTCCTGACCAGATCTACCCCTAATTCCTCATTCACACATTCTTACACATGTTGTTTTAACTAATCTTGTGCATTCATTCGTATGTGGTCTTCAGACTATCTCCCTCGTCCAGTATGAGTGTTGCCATAGCTATGTAGCCAGAAAATCTGCTCGTTTATTCCCTCATACTCCTGCATTTTCCGGAAAGTATATCCACATGATTCCCTGCAATGTTGGCATACTGATGCTTGATATCCACTCATGCCACATTAGTCCGTTTTGAACCTACCGCAATGCCTACTGAGAATCAGACACCCAAATTCCTCTAGTAACATTGTTTTCTGCTATCAAGATCAGAGCTGCAGGGATTGCCTCCACCTCCATTCTCATGCTTGAAGTTGTAGATAAAATAGCTCCATATTGTTCTGCCACTATCCTTCCCTTCATTCTAGCTGAAAATCTCCAGCCAGATCTTACCCCCTCCCCTCCCCCAATGAACAGAACCATCTCTGCACACTGTTGCATCATCTAGCCTAGCCTTTTCATTTACCAGCCGTTGCACCTCTAATTCTGCCATCTTAGTGCACCACCACATGTGATCCAGTGGTATGAGAGTGAAGAATAATAGGTCAAATGTGTGTATCAGTGTAAGTCATTGGTACAAGAGGGTGGAAGAATTGGTGGAAGGTCTATATTACAACCACACGTGTTTCAGAACCGCTGCATCCCAAGTTAAGTTGGTAACTGACTTCACAGCCCTCAGGACATTCCCATAAGTGATCCATTCCCATCTTTAGCAGCCGTGGCAGAGTTCCTTTTCCAATGTTAGCAGTAGCAGTGTGATAAAATCTTCACCTGGTTTTTCTCAGAGTGATGGGTATGTTATTTAGATCCTGTGGTCACTCCTTGATGGGCCATTTTTTTTCAGACTCTGATGATTTTGTTTTTGGGTATTTGTAATATAATTCTGATATTGTTTGATTTGATTTGGAATGTATGGAATTTATTAAATATTTAAATTTGATGTCATAAAATGATATTGATTCATTTCTCTTCCGTACTTGACTGTTAGTTTGTTAATAAAGATCCCAACATTACCGAAAATGGCTCACTCTATTTCTTCTTTGTTCACCGGCTGTGAATTCTGGCGGAAGGTCCCGGGTAATCGTCCGCTTAGACTTTTGGCTTTTACCTGGACCTGAGTTTTGCCTGTACAACCGTTTTGATGTTCCCTGCCTCGCGAGCAGATGTACTCCGACTTCGAGGGAAGACGTCCGGCCTATTTCTAGGATGACTGGCCATTTTTTTTTGTGGGTCGAGACGTCGCCTGATTTGTGTGGTGTCCTCTATGTTGCCTTCTCTGCAGGTGTTGCCCCCGGAGTACCCCTTTGGGGCAGCCCCTTGTGGAACGGTTAGCCCTCAAGGAAAGGCAGGGGCAGATCATGGGCATTCCCCGCCATCCAAGGAGGCTTCCATGTATGCAGAGCCGGCACATGGCGCTCTGGTTCTGGGCTCACCCAAGGAATCGTCACGTCCTGCACATAACTGCTTAACCTCACAACCGTATAAGGCCTCCCGTTCGACAAGGGCTGCGCCCTCCGGAGATCAGCGGGGAGCAGCCCGCAGGTTCTGGACTTTTGTGACCACACGAATAGATACATTCTTTTTCTTCGCATGTTAGATATCTTTGACGAGCCGTTAGCACGACAGAATTTAACATCCTGCGTCAGGCATATCGTTATCCGTTTGGTCCCAACACTCGGGCGAGTGGGGTCTTTGGGTGTGGACATTTTGACTTTTTCCCATTCAATACGATTTGTGATGGTCGAATTTTGAGCTTACTCGTGTGCCGTAGGATCTAGTTTTGTCGGACATTTAGGCTTAGCCAGCCAATGGGCTGTTGCTGTTGTGGTGTACCTCATCGCGGTGACGACGACACTGAAGGTTAACAGAGGATGTACATGGGTAGAATCTTGCTGCGAGACGATACCCCCAGGAGATGTTACTCGTCTGTCTTACTTCTTTCTACTTAGTCGCTCCTCTTCTACCTTGGGGTGTAGAGGTTTGCCAGAGAGATCGCCAGACGTCTCTATCAGCAGTTTTCTTTCTGGCTTTGTTCCATTCCAGTCCTCTGTCAGTTAGGGACTGTCAGATGTTGTCTTCCCAGCGCACCCTGGGTCGTCCCGGAGGTCTGGTTCCCTGGTTCTTAGCCTCCCATGCTTGCCATGGTGGCCGATTTTCTCCCATTCTGCACACATGTCCAAACCATCGTAACTGTGACTGATCTACTCGGGTTAGTAAGGGCTGGGTATCAAGATCTTGACGTATTGTCTGATTGCGGACTTTGTCCCTTCTTGTCACTTGGACCACCTTTCTCAGGTATCTCATTTCCGAGACCTGCAGCTGGCTTCTGTGAGCTGTTGTCATTGCCCATGACTCACACCCATAGGTCAGGACTGGTACATAGGTAGAGCGGTAAACAGCCATTTTCGTCCTACTGCCAATGTCTCTTTTGCTAAGAAACCCTCGGTTTATGGCCTGGAAGAGTCTCCCAGCAGCTGCTTTTCGTGTAGCCAGCTCAGTCTTAATGCCTCCGTTTTGGTCTAGTACAACTCCAAGGTATTTGAAATGGTTAACCTGCTCCAATGCATACTGTCCCATCATGATCTGGTGTTTCTTCTCCTCTCTTGAGATCACCATGGTTTTAGTTTTGGAGATACTGATGGTCATCCCTTTCTTTTCAAGCTCTTCCTTCCAGACAAGTAAGTTGGACTGAAGGTGTGCCTCTGATTTAGCTATCAGGGCCACATCGTCTGCAAAAGCCAGCTCTGATATACAGATTGGTCTCATCTTCCAGTACCCTACAGAGTACTTCTTTGTCTTCTCCTTACAGGTCTTGATGACATCATCCATCATAAGAATGGAGAGGTAAGGTGAGAGAATATCACCTTGTCTAACACCGCTGGCGGTCTTGAATTCTTCTGACTTTTGGTCTGCTGTTCTTACATAATTTCTGCACCTTTTGTAGAAACTCTGTATTGCACTGATCAGGGGTGCTGGGATGTTTTTCCCTGCCAAGCAGTCCCAGAGCTTGTTCCAGGGTACCTTGTCAAATGCCTTTTCCAGATCCAGTTACTCGTCTGTGCTGCGGGTAAATCTCTAGGTCAAGGGTTGAGTCTCAGGAGAACAATGTTCTCTTCACTCCGCATTCTTTTAACCAAGGGTTGTAATTTTAGTTGTACATTTGGCAAGCACTTTGCTCATGTTCCTAATGAGTTTTGATAACCTTTTTCACCCAAGCGTTTGGGGGCGGGCTGATGAGAGCCACAAGGACACTGCACCTCTGGGGTCCGCCAACTCCGAGATCCCCTGACAGCTCTGTTAATGCTCATTTGAGATATTATCTGTGGCGCACGACGAGGACGTGCTGCAGGGGTCTTGCGTGAGGTTCCGTAAAACCAGAACAGTGAAGGACTGGCGCCCGAGTGACGTACAGAGTATCTCCTTATACACATCATGTTGGACTTAACTTTCCCTCACGCCTGTTACCTAAATCACTGCGCCACTGGTCACTCCATTTGTTTGTTGTTGTTTGCTAGCGTTCACTCGCTGTAAACCCCTGCGGAAAAAACCTGGTTGTTCATCCATTCCTGGTCTTTGGTTTTGTTCCAGGACCTGAGTTCTGCGTGTGTATCCATTTTACAGATTTTGCCTATTTGTATGCCTACTGTTGGTTTTTTGCTTCTCAGGCAAATGTACTCCGACTTTGAAGGAAGGCCCCAATTAAACCACTCTTACAACATGCTTGTTGGGGAGGCAGTGAGTCTGTTATTTTCCCCACAATGGGACCCCGGAACCCAAACAGGGAGGGTAGCCCCATAACTATTCTGTTTATATGCCAATGGAAATCACATAAACTGTACTAGTGGAAGAACATTTCAGTCTCAACAACATCTTTGAAGATTGCACACACGCAGAGTAAAAATGCTTAAGGCAAGCTGTCAGCTGTGCCAACACTAACAGTCCCACACCAGAATTGCAGCTGACTGTTGGTTAGCCCAGATGGCCTCTTATGAAAGCCGGCATTTTACTCATAAAATTACATGCCATTCTAAATGTAGTCCTACACAATATGGATCACAAATATAAGCAACAACTCTGAGGAGCTGAAAGGCCTGAATGCGATCAAATTATTTCTTTTTGTTCTTCAAAGAGAGAGAGAGAGAGAGAGTGAATGTAGTCAGTCAGCAACATGCCAGAAGCACATATCTAGGAAGTATATTCTTTGAAGATGTAAGAATAGATCGTTTGTTCGTTCGTTCGCCAGCTGTGAACTCTGGTGGAAAGTTCTGGTTGTTCATTCACTTCTGACTGCAGTCGTCTTCCAGAACTTGAGTGTTGCGTGTGCATCCGTTTAACAAATCTGACTCATTTGTATGCAGACTGCTGGTTCCTTGCCTCTCAGGCAGATGCACTCCGACTTTGATGGAAGCTCCCAATAGATCAACTCCTACAACACGCTATTGTGTGCTCAGTGGATCTATTCTTGTTTTTCCTATAGCAGGGCGCGGGAACCCACACGGGGAGTATCCCCACGCCGCTACGCGCGGCGTGGAGTGGGGCCAAAATAGATGGCTGGGACTCACGAGCAGCAGCTACTGCATCTCCTGCAGCTTCCTCCTTTTTATTTGCTCGTTAGTCCCAGCCATCTATTTGAGTTCCCTCCCCGCCGCGCCTAGAATACTCATGGCGGTGGCGGTATAGTTGCTGGAAAGTGTTCCGCAATTGATATGGCACTGAGGCCCTGGTAGGTTACACACAAACTTTATATATGACGTGCAAACATTCAAAGAAGCCATCTCATAACACCCCTACAATATAGGACAGGCCATGCGCTCGGCCGCGGAATGAATGGAAGGGGAAGGAACTCTCGTCGTGTGGACAACTTCGTGATAAATTTCCTTTGTGTTCTTAATCCCATAGCCTGTGATTATAAGTAAAAACAATAGTGAAATTTAGTGCCTATATTTGCATATCTCTTTTTCCAATAAAAAAAATTTTTAAGTTAGTAATATTTATATCAACATGTACTTGATGATACTTGAGTGAGAACTAGATCTATATACACGTAAAGTAAGCCTTAGATCTACATACACTTGACGGCACTTCTCTAATGAAGTCTTAGATCTATATACA
Source organism: Candidula unifasciata (assembly GCA_905116865.2). NCBI lineage: Eukaryota > Metazoa > Mollusca > Gastropoda > Stylommatophora > Geomitridae > Candidula > Candidula unifasciata. The sequence continues at coordinate 76,094 of CAJHNH020002371.1, read as the reverse complement.
CTTGAAGACAGTTAGGTAATTAAGACTTAGACATAAACTTGAAGGTACTTCAGTAGATTAAGAAGTAGATTTAGATACATTTGAAGATAATTCAGTAGGTAAGACTTAGATCTACATACACTTGAAGAGACATCAGTATGTAAGACTTTAGTCTACATACACTTGAAGAGACATCAGTATGTAAGACTTTAGTCTACATACACTTGAAGAGACTTCAGTAAGTAAGACTTAGATCTAATACACTTGAAGAGACTTCAGTAAGTAAGAGCTAGATCTACATACACTTGACTTGCGGTTTCCTGGTGAAACAGACAGTTTGTGAGTGTAATTGATTTTGTGTTTCAGTTGGGAAGAAAAGCATTTTTTAAAGCAGTTTTTAATCACTTACCGGAAGCTGAAGGGGAAGGAGTAAAATAAGGAACGATTACTTTAAAAACAAAATTGAGGCAACTAAATATCAACTTTAACATAAAATCAAAGCTTTATTCATTATAATGCACATTCGTTATACATTTATAATATAGGCCTACATACAAAAGAGAAATGGAGGTCTAAAGTTTCAAATACTACAGGTAGAGTGCAGGTGCATAAACAGCCACTCGAGTGTGCATGCTCGTGCAACTGTGGAAGACCTTAAATCTGCGGTAACGGCATATGGCTGTTGTTGTTGGCCCGTGACAGATAATCTACCCTAAACACACTAAACCCAAACACCCACAGAGCACACAACAATTTTTAATAACAGAACAGCATAACAGACGGTAGTTCGCCTCAGACGTCGTGGGCACTCCTACCCGGAACAAAGGACGTGAGGGCTTTACAAATCACCTCTCACTCCCAGGCCATCACATTCTCATGAATAATAACTGGGTCAGAGCCCATGCCGATACAGCTCTTTCCTCTGTAACTGAACTTCATATCAGGATCGTCGAGCGTCTGCCGAGTACTGAGCAAAGTGAGTAAGGACAGATCAAATTACAACAACCAGTACAAACCTGCCATAGCCACCAGACTAACTGTAATTCCCAGGCAGCTACATACTTAACAAGTGACATAGAACCTATCTCTGTCGAGCGCGGTGTAGCATAGTACACTGCTGCTATCTGTATCTGTAACACAGACTTTTGGTTACTGTGGAGTAAACACAACACAATGTAATCTAACGGTCAAACTATCACAGGTCTCTACAGCCCAACGTCCTAGAAACAACTCTAATTATCGTTCGCTTTCCGATCGTTTTGTTTCGATCAAGCAGTTCAGTCGCTGTTCTTGCGGGGCTCGTGGTTTCGCAAGCGAACCACTCAGTCAGTCCCGACTTCCTACAGTAGTCCACTCGTCTCGGTGAACTCCGGGTCATGTCTCGGTCCTCTCAGTGCAGACATGAAACATTTACTACTATCATACGATCTGTCCCATACCCACACTAGCCTCTGACAGCAATAAAAAAAACTCTTGGTGGAATGAGTTTGTCTACGGTTTAGATGTTTGCCGGGCAGAAGACGGCAGCCATATTGAACATAGCTAACCTATATTGTGAGGTTGTAAACTTTTCTTCTCTCTCCTTCATTATCTCTCTCCCTCTGCCTCTCTCTCTCTTTGTCTCTCTCGCTCTCTCTCTCTCTCTCTCGCTCTCTATCTATCGATCTATCTATCTATCTATCTATCTATCTATCTATCTATCTATCTATCTATCTATCTATCTATCTATCTATCTATCTATCTATCTATCTATCTATCTATCTATCTATCTATCTATCTATCTATCTATCTATCTATCTATCTATCTATCTATCTATCTATCTATCTATCTATCTATCTATCTATCTATCTATCTATCTATCTATCTATCTATCTATCTATCTATCTATCTATCTATCTATCTATCTATCTATCTATCTATATCTATCTATCTATCTATCTATCTATCTATCTATCTATCTATCTATCTATCTATCTATCTATCTATCTATCTATCTATCTATCTATCTATCTATCTATCTATCTATCTATCTATCTATCTATCTATCTATTTATCTATCTACCTATCTATATATCTACCTACCTACCTACCTATCTATCTATCTATCTATCTATCTATCTATCTATCTATCTATCTATCTATCTATCTATCTATCTATCTATCTATCTATCTATCTATCTATCTATCTATCTATCTATCTATCTATCTATCTATCTATCTATCTATCTATCTATCTATCTATCTATCTATCTATCTATCTATCTATCTATCTATCTATCTATCTATCTATCTATCTATCTATCTATCTATCTATCTCTATCTGTCGCTCGCTCTTGTATACATAATTTTTCAATATGCAATGTATTATTTTAAGTTCAAGGAAATATACAGGAATACAAATGTATCTATCATTTTGAACAACCGTGTATTTTATACATCACTCGTCATTCTGTTTGACAACATGGTCAATATCACACTAGATACTTTACTCCCCGGGTCATTGTTGGCATTTTTTTTCTGGGCTGAGTCGTCTACGATGACAATGTCATTTATTTTCTAGATCAGTGAGAATGAGAAATAAGACACAAATCTCAGAATGTATCACCCACCTGAAACTGATGAACACAGCGCAGCATGTCGTTAATATATTAAAGATACACATTGATTCTAATACACTAATCATTTGCGCGCTCGCGCGCACGCACACACACTTTCAAGGTATCAAAATCAACATGCACATCTATGTTAGTATGTATTCGTACCAACTGTATGCTATTATTGCCAGACATGGTCAGTTCTTGGAAACAAATTATAGACGCGGAAAATCAAAATGTTTGATGTATACACAGCTAATGAGAACGGCTCGCCAGCTACAGAAGGTGTCACACAAAGCATGAACTTTCTAGCTCCGGAGGCGATTCCAGGGATTTCTTTAAAAAAAAATAATGCACACGTGAACCAAACGCCGCCGTGAAACGAATTCGTGACCTTTAGAGCGCGTGGCAGTTTGACCCCTTCGACACGTAAACCCTCTGGATGGGCAAAATAGACACTAGAGAAACGCACTTTGATGGCTAAAGGCTACAAAACTTGCGATAGATAGAAAACAACATGTGACTCCTCACAATGACGCTGTCCAGCATAAGCAAAAGGACTGTAACTGCGTGTTTAAACCAGTGTTAGGTGGTGACGGAAAGGTGTCAGAGGATACTTCCAGGTTTGACAAGGTATCAGGCGAATTTTTGGGCTGTGTTCTCCAATTTGGTGCCACTACTTTAGGTCCTTAGATGGCGGTGTCTCTGGGATAGAGTCACCAGAGGATGGTCACAGACATCAGTGAAAGATTCTTCTTCTTCTTCTTCTTCACTTCCTGTTTTACCGCTGTGGGTGTCGAGGGAGATATAAGGTTCTGTTTCTAGCTCTTCTGGCTGCCTCGACCATAGGCACATCGTGCTGTTGTAGATTTTCTCTGATGTTATCCTTCCATCTTGTTCTTGGTCTACCCCGTGCTCTACGTCCTTCTTCTCTTTCCATGTATGCTTTGTATGGTATGGTGTCACAAGGCATTCTCTCTAAGTGGGCAAACCATTTCACTTGCTGTCTTTGTATGAAATCCAGAATTGGTTCTGTGCCGACTTGTTCTCTTATGATCTCATTCCTGATCTTATCTCTTATGGTCACTCCTACAGCCCTTCTCAGACATCTCATTTCCGTGGTTACTAATTTTATGTTTTGTTTCTTGTGAGTGACCATGTCTGGCACTGGTAGCACAGAGTTGGAATAAATATGCTTTGAATAAGATGTCTCTTTGTGCTGATTGGGATTGTCTTATGCTGTAAGAGGGGAGCTAGCTGTCCCAATACTTGGTTTGCTTTACTGCATCTAATGTTAATTTCTTTATCCAATTTCCCATCTTCGGTAAATGTAGTTCCCAGATATTTAAACTCAGATGCCTGTTTAATGCCTTTGTATTCTAATGCTATGTTTAGATCTGTCTTCTTTTTTTCTATTGACATTACTTCTGTCTTTTCAGTGTTGATTCTCATATTATTTGTTTTACATTCTTCATTCATGGATGTTAGATGTTGTTGCAATTTCATGGCTGTATCTGCTATCAAGGCCTGGTCATCTGCAAAGAGTAATTCGTTGATCTTACTAAGATCTTCATTCATGGGCTTGGCATTCTTGCATATACTGTCGATGTAGGTGATAAACAGCAGTGGTGATAAGACACACCCCTGTCTTACTCCAGATGTCACTGTGAAAGGATGAGATGTTCCCTGATTTATTCTAACTACACTTCTACAATCCCTGTATAAACTTTTGCACACTTCGATGAGGTGTTCGCTTACTCCATATCTTGCCATTACTTTCCATAATAATTGTCTGTCGACTCTGTCAAATGCCTTCTCCTGGTCTACGAATGCCACAAATAAGTTCTTATTGTATTCAATGTTCTTTTCTATTAACTGTTTAAGTGTGAAGATTGCATCTGTGCAGCTTCTATTTCTCCTAAATCCCATCTGTTCTTCTGCCAGCTGTGGTTCCTTCACTGGTCTCAGTCTTGATTCTATTATCTTGGCATACATTTTGCCAACATGGTTTAAAAGAGAGATGCCTCGATATTGACAACATTCTCGTTTGCTTCCTTTGTTCTTCCACAATGGTATAACTGTTGCATGTTGCCAATCAATAGGCTCCGTTTGTTGTACCCATGCTGCATTGAATATTTTGTGAAGCCATCTGATGCTGCTTTCAACTGCTGCTTGAATTATTTCTGTTGGTAATCTATCAGCTCCTGGTGCTTTATATTTGGGAGACTGTTTAATGACTTTTTCTATTTCACCCATTAGTATGTGTGGTTCTAACACTGTTGCTCTGTGCTCTTCAGTTTTTCTTTCCTGATGATCTCCTAGAGGATTAAAGAGCTCATTGAAGTATTCCCTCCATCTTTCTGCTAGCTCGGGTGGATCTATCAATGGCCTTCCTGTCTTATCATTAATTATTTCAGTGGGGTTGTAGCTCTCATCTCTTTTCCGCATATTTGTAACTACTTTGAAAAAATTTCTGCTGGCGGTTTTCTCATTTTCTGCTAGTGGCTCACCGGAACGTACCCAGGATGCTTGTTTTGCTTTCTTGACACTCCTGTTGGTTTCTCTCCTTTGCAGTCTATAGTTTATATAATCTTCTTCTTTCTTTGATTTTATCCACTGTTTATATAAGTCTTTTTTCTTTTTAATTCCTTCTTTTACTTCTTCGCACCACTAAGGTGAATATTTGTTATTTCCCCGTCTGTTTCCACTCTTCCGTTTTCCACATAATTCTTCTGCAATACTAAGCATAGTGTTTTTATATTTACTCCATTCTTCCTCAATATTGCCAACTACATGTGGAAGTTGTTTGAATGCTGTCTCTACTTTCTGTTGTAACTGTTCTTTTACTCCTTCCTGTTTCAGATTTGCTATCTTGATGAGATCCTTGTTTTTGTTTAATTTCTTTATGTGTTTCTTTAATGTAAGATGTTTTGCTGTTAACACAACTATTTTATGGTCAGTGTCACATAGACCATTAGGGATTGATCTTGAATCAAGAATTCTCCTTCTTCCTTGAACTCTGGTAAGTATAAAGTCAATCTGGCTCTTGATGGAGACATCATTCCATTTGTACCAAGTGTAAAGTTGTGAATCTCTATGGTCAAAGAATGTGTTCGTAATAAAAAGATTGTGCTGGCTGCATAGATCCAATATTCTTTGACCATTTCCATTTCTAGCACTGTTCTTAGCTGCATGTGGACCTAAAAACTTTTCGTATTCTCTTCTGTTATTTCCTACCCTCCCGTTGAAGTCACCCATTACATATAGTATGCTGCTTCCCTCGACTTTCTTTATCTCACCAGACAGATCGTCAAAGAATTAATCTTTCTGCTCTTCTGTGTAATTATCATTGCATGGTGCATATATCTATGTTTCAGCTTGTTCTCCTCTTTTAATTTTCAAAGTAATAATTCTATCTGAGTGATAATGTATGTCTAATTTGTAATTAGATATGTCCGGATGTACCAGGAAACCCACTCCATTCTTCGATGTTTCTCCTCCTGCATAAGTTAGTAAGTAGCCTCTGTGTATTTTCTTATTAATATTTCCCTTGCGTCTTATGTCAGCTAGCCCCATTAACTTGATTTTCCTTTTTTTTTCCATCAATTTAATAATCTCTTCTGTTTTATTTCCCAGGCCAGCGGTGTTAAGTGTTGCAATCTTGTATTTCGCTTTTCTGTCTCGTATTCCCCTAACATTGCCATGGTCAGATATCGTTTGATCAGTCCGTTTATATCTCATTTTGATTTCTGTAGCGATAATAAATCCATTGCCGGCTTGCTAGGCCTGTGGCAACTTCACCAGAGCCCTGTTGGCCAGGACGTTTCGGGGTGACCCAGGGTGGCCTTCATGGCTACCGTAGCGGTCCCGTGGCACGAGGCCAGACCATACTTCGCCCACACCTAGCAATCCCCTACTTTGTCCTGTTACCACCTCTCACGACGAGGACGTGGGGTTGGCCTTTGAGAGGCCAATCTTTGAGTGAAAGATTGATTTTGCATAATCGGGCAAGAGGTGGGCGTAGCAGCCATCAGGACATAGAGTGCAAAGATGTATTGTGCTCTGTCCAGTTGTCGACACGAGAAAGAACTGTTCTGTCATTGTACTGGTGTAGTGTGCTAGCAGAGCATACTTGAATTGTACTTGTTTTTCAGGTATGAACCTTACAGGTTACATTTTCAAGGGATTGTATAGGAACTGTTCGGACTTTATGCCGGTATTTACTGAGTGAATGATCAATTGGTTGAACGAGAGCGACCGAGATGGTATTTGTCCATCTTACATCCCCACTTCATCACAGTCATGTATTCGTCCATATTAAACAAGACTAGTGGTACTAGTAACGCGTACCGTGAGTGATTTATTTTAGTTTCGTTAAGCAGTTACTGGTTTCTAAGAGACTAGACCAAGAAAGTTGGTTTCTTTTGTTGAGTTCTACCTTTCTTCTTAATTCTGCATATTACTTTTACAGTACTTAGAATACTGGATTCAATATCTCCTATTCTTCTTCTACTATCTTCCTCTGTAAGGGTAGAGTTATAAAACTGTTATTTTACTCTTTCTCATAGTTTTCTCTCACTGTCTCTTCATGTGATGAAAACGATACAACTGGAGTACATCGTGACAGTACGAAAGCTGGATGGGAGGAGAGGCAGAGAAAGATGCTGGACAGTTGGACATCATTGACTGGAAGATCATCTGTGTAAAAGTTGAGTGACAGTACACGAGACAGAAGGTTGTGGATAGAAATGACTATCAATGCCACACGGCATGGAATTTAGGGGAAAAACAAAGCCTCTTCGTTAAGATTCTTTAGGTTTAGTGAATCGTTGGTCATTTCTTTCGGGGGGAGGGGGGGGGGGGGCGGGGAGCTGGTGTGTTCTTCCTTCTTCTTCTGCTTCGTATGACCGTTATCAATGCTTTGTTGTCAGTGTTTTTACTTATGCTAGGTATTGCTTTTTTACTCTAAAATATTTATTTTTATTGCTAATATGAAATCGATCTGGCTTTTGATATCCGTATCATTTCATTTATGTCATGCGTATACTTACAAATCCTGGTGTTTAAAGAATGTGTTTGTTATGAAGAGGTAGTGTTGGTAACACAGTTCTATCAGTCATCTTCCATTTTCATTCCTTGAGCTACAATCGTCGCCAAATACTCTAAGATGTTTCTCTGTATCTGTTATGTAATACCTTGGTCTTGCACTGAAGCCTCTCATGATTTTAAGGTAATCTTGACTTTTTTAATCAGTCCGTTTATACTTTGTGTTGTTTCTTCGAGATGGGTTTTAGCGGAGATTACAATGAAATAAAATTTAAAAGGAAAATAATGTAAGGGAGGAAAGAGAGTAATAGAAAAAAAGGATATTCAATGGGATATAGTTCCAGCTAAAGTTTACTTCAACTGATTGTCGCAGTAAATAAAAGAAATTCACTATAACATGACCGCCAATGTGACTGTCAGATTAAACATTGTAGCCTATTGGCAACTGAAAATGTAACCCGGTCAATGTCTGGGTGGAACTAAGAGTTCTTTTATAACGAACACCGAAATGCAGAAAGGGGTTACAATTTATAGGATATGTATACACGCACAAACACATACACAGAATTAATAACAGCCAGCTACGAGACAAGAGGTCGGTCAATGAAGAAACGGGCGGACGGAGTACAGTCGATTGACTTTATTGCTCGGGGTTTCATCGTGTATTGCTCGGTCTCTCCATCCGGCGAAACCAGACTTTTTTTTCAAAAATAACCTTGTCTTCCAGGCCGACCCAGCGTTGAGTCAATACCAGGTGCAGACCTGGAAGGTAAAGGCGGCCGGTGTGATGCTGACCACATCACCCATCTTGTGCCGTTGGTCTATAAAACACAGTTCACAACAATCAGTTTTCTGTACTGTTCTTCTATAATACTGATGTTGTTTTCTGCCAGGTGTAAAAATGGTAGCTCTGAAAACTATGTCCTTGATATTTGATTTAAAACTGCCAAAGGGCTCAATTTTGACAGATTTTGAAATATATTCTCGGTGGGAAGTCTACACGTAATTTGATTGAGAGCTTCCTCTAGCACAGACATGCATCTTTCTTTAACAATGTTTATTTATATCTCAGCTTCAGTCCCGTTATTCTTCTGTAGGAACGCATTACATTCAATTAGGAATTTAATACCAAAGTCAACACGATGAATATTTTTTTCTGCTTATTGACATCATAGTCTGTTCTTAAGACTTTTCTGGTGCATGGACAGTTCTTGGTGTAGTTCATGGTGTAGTTCTTGAAAAAGACTGTCCAGTCTTTCAAATTCTTGTACAATTGGTGTCGCAAACACAAAGTACAAATAATTATTATAGTCTAACAGCATTTCCTTTAAAAATCTTACTTTATATTTTGTGTTAAACGTTGTCTGTGCTAATTAAGCACATGTGAAATAAGCTTTCAATTCTTTCCAGTTCACCAAGATATTGAACAAATTCTTCCCACGCACAAGCCACCTAGTAGATGACAGTTGCTCAAATAGGAGAGGAGCAGTTCGTTCTGATTCAAACTCTGTAGATGTGTTCATCACTCTAAACAGTTCTTTAGAGGCTTCTCATCTTAAATAACTATGACAAAACCAATGAGGTATTTCTGACAGTAAGAAACCAATATTTGATGGCAGCTTGGCAATTGCACTACAAATGAAGAATGCTAGTGAATGGCAGATACATCTGAGCTTTACACAAAAAGGCGACACATCTTTAATTCTGGACCATACAGAGTTCTTGCACCCGACCATGTTTGAAGCGCCATCTGACGCAAGCCCAATGCAATTTGTAAAACTCTGACCACACCTTTGGATTTCCTTATCAATCAAATTAAATAAGTTTTCTCCTGTAGCCACTTGCAAGGAAATGAAAGCAAGAAATCCAGTAAATATTTCATTTTTCCTGTCACTGAAAAAAAAAAAAAAACTAACTATAATGCACAAGTACTTTTGAGTTTAAACGTCAGTAGACTCATCTATAATGATGGCATATTTCTTGTTCCGAAAATCCTCAATAATGTCATCCTTAAGTGCAGGCGATATAATATTTCTTATTAATAATATTAAGCATAAACATTTAGTTCTATGCAACTGTATGTGCTCCTGTGTACTCCCCTGACCACGCGCTCTCATGATTTCACTTATATGATCAATTGTGCGTATTGCACAATGGCAGGTCATGCTTACAGCAAGTTGCAACTCTGAGATGCTTTAACTTTATCATTACTTTGCCTAGGAGTTATTGTTGTAATAAGCTTTCTGACGGAGTTTTCATCCTGTGTTTTTCGGATTTTTTATGATTTGAAATGCTAGCAATTCTTGGTGCAACAGTGCACTGACACAGTTTCTAATATGCTGCCTCAGATCCGTCTGAAGATCTTTTGAGCCATGAGTATGTTTTCTTCCAATTACTATTTTACTTGCGATTGCTGTCATAAGATGCTTTCCATTTTTTGGATGACGTGGCCATTGGTAAAAGTAATGGTAATAAAATCTATCACAGATAGAACTAGGTCTATATCCTCTCTATTTTCTGTCCTCAAGTAGTTTCTGAACAGTCTGAATCACTTGGTATCAGTGGTGGGTTTTCATTTTATATCTCGCATTTATTCTAGTAAATTAACATAAATTACAGAGGTTTATAGCAGTCACGATCCGTTTAGGAAAACAACAAATACAATAAGAAATGGCGCGAATCTCCGCTAGTCCGTACCAGGACATCACAACAAAGTCAAACTGAAATAAAGATTTTAACTGTAGGTCTACATTGCTTTAAGTAAAATTGCGTGTTTATAACAGAGGAACCATAAGAAAATGTGAGCACATCTTGATAAGAAATGCCAGGAAAAAAACAAATATGCCAAAATATGCCAGTTCATTATCTTATGCCAGTTCTATTTCAATTATGCCAGATGTGTGGAATCTGGCATAAAAAATGCATGAAAGGAAACCGTGACCTTAAGAGCGCTTGGCAAAAGGCTTGACCACCTAGATTTTCTTTTTAAATTTATTTTAAAAAACTTTCAATATGACTCCATAAAATTATAATTAACATTTTTATTAAATTTTTATTTTAATTTTTAATGGGACTATAAAATTAGAATTAACATTTTTTTATTATTTATTTGAAAATGCTTTGAATGGGACTCCATAAAATTATAATTAACATTGTTATTAAATTTTTTTTAATTTTTAATGGGACACGATAAAATTATAATTAATTTTTTTTTTGATTTATTTAAAAATACTTTCAATTGGACACCACACAATTATAATTAACATTTTCTGTCATATGTTTTAAAAAAAATACTTTCAATGGGACTTCATAAAATTATAATTAACATTTTTTTATTACTTTTTTTAAAATACTTTAATTAGGACACCATAAAATTATAATTAACATTTTCATTTAATTTTTTTTAAATAATTTGTAATGTTACACCATAAAATTATAATTAATTTTTGTTCTGATTTATTTAAAAATGCTTTCAATGGGACACCATAAAATTATAATTAACATTTGTTTGTGATTTATTTATAAATACTTTTAATGGCACATCATAAAATTATAATTAAAATATTTTTTTATTTATTTAAAAATACTTTCAATGGGACACCATAACATTATAATTAAATTTTTTTTTTTATCCAGGTAAATTTTTGCAATCAGCACAGTCTACAGTGCATTTGATTAATTTATTTGGTTTATGTTCAACCCCACCAGGACATCACGCCATGCGATAACCACTCGGTGACACATAGTGCCACCTTTCGGATGAGGATCACCAGAAGCTCCGTTAAACCCATAAGTGGGGTTATTTTAGGGCCCCGGCAATAGCCAGAGTGGGGCTTTAAAATAACGAAACTTTGCGTCCCACACTGGTGGACCTTTGGTTATTGCGTTTGAAAAACCATAGCATGGTAAAGAAGTTCTAGCCGAAACTAGATCCCCGTGTTTCATTTCAGGTATGGACATTATGAGTTACAGCACACAAAAATAAACATTTCATTACTTATACAACTCTAAAAAACAAAGTTTTTTTTTTTTTTTTTTTTATTTTTTTTTTTAATTCTTAGAATTAAAAAAAAAAAACTGTAAGAAATTCATTACAGGCAAAGCAAACAGTCAAAACATTTTGAAAAGTACTTAAAGCCTAACCAACAATAAACACTTTTGGATGCAACAATGAGAAAATTCGAAGTCGTGAGGGGACATCTGCTTTCTTTAAAAAACAGACAATTACTGTCTTCAACTACAAACGGCGTGTGATTTAAGATTACTGTTGTCATTCTGTGAGGATAAATTCCTTCAAACTATTAATACTGTTTTCTTGGGGGGAAAAAAGGGGGAAAAGGGGGGGGGGGGGGAAGGGTGTTTGAAGTAAACGAATCAAGTTTAGATATCTCTTGAAAATTAGTGATAATTTAATCAGCTGGGATTTTTTTTTCGGTATAATTTCTCACTCTCTTTTTTTCACTGCTCGCATCTTTGAACAGAAGTTGTCATCCTGTAGGTATTTTCTCCAACTGATGCCGGAGTGTTGGGAACCGACCAGATAGATAGACTGGCCCGTTCTGCACCATTTAGTCGTATTTTGATTATAATAAAAAAGATTTTGTGAGGGCCCGTTAAAGGGCGAGGTAAAAGTGCGGAGGCCCACATAAATAATTACAGCCTGAGGAGAATGTCGATGCGGGGAGTTACAGTGGATTTGACTAACGCTTAACGCTCAAGGAAAAGGCGAAACGGATATACAATCAGACAGTTGACGATGTCATCGGAACTGGAACTCTTCGCTTGCTGCTAAAGATGGGGAGGGGGAGAGTATGGGAATGTCCTGAGCGCTATGATGTCGATACCTAATTCAACAATCAACATCTTTGAAAGGTCAGAAAATATGTAGCTAGAAATCTAGTTAATGGGTCTTCGTCTCTTGCAGCTGTACACAAAGTGCGGTAACAATTCAGAACCACTGTTCTTATACGTGTGGTAACTATAAACAACTACTGTTCTTATACGTGTGGTAACTATAAAGAACTACTGTTCTTATACGTGTGGTAACTATAAAGAACTACTGTTCTTATACGTGTTGTAACTATATAGAACTACTGTTCTTCTACGTGTGGTAACTATAAAGAACTACTGTTCTTATACGTGTGGTAACCATATAGAACCACTGTTCTTATATGTGTTGTAACTATAAAGAACTACTGTTCTTATACGTATGGTAACCATACAGAACCACAGTTCTTATACGTGTGGTAACCATATAGAGCTACTGTTTTTATACGTTAGGTTTCCAAATAGACATACTGTTTTTATATGCGTGGTAACCATATAGAACCACTGTTCTTATATGTGTAGTAACTATAAAGAACTACTGTTCTTATACGTGTTGTAACCATACAAAACTGCTGTTCTTCTACGTGTAGTAACCATATAGAATGACAGTTCTTATACGTATGGTAACCATACAGAACTACCGTTCTTATACGTGTGGTAACCATCTAGAACTACTGTTTTTATACGTTAGGTTTCCAAATAGACATACTGTTTTTATATGCGTGGTAACCATATAGAACCACTGTTCTTAAACGTCTGGTAACCATATAGAACCACTGTTCTTATACGTGTGGTAACCATATAGAACCACTGTTCTTATACGTGTGGTAACCATATGGAACTACTGTCCTTATACGTATGGTAACCATATAGAACCACTGTTTTTTATGCGTGTGGTAACAATACAGAACCACAGTTCTTATACGTGTGGTAACCATATAGAGCTACTGTTTTTATACGTTAGGTTTCCAAATAGACATACTGTTATTATATGCGTGGTAACCATATAGAACCACTGTTCTTATATGTGCAGTAACTATAAAGAACTACTGTTCTTATACGTGTTGTAACCATACAAAACTGCTGTTCTTCTACGTGTAGTAACCATATAGAATGACAGTTCTTATACGTATGGTAACCATACAGAACTACCGTTCTTATACTTGTTGTAACCATATAGAACTACTGTTCTTATACGTGTGGCAACCATATAGAACCATTGTTTTTGTACGTGTGGTAACCATATAGAACTGCAGTTCTTATACGTGTGGCAACCATAAAGAACCACTGTTCTTATACGTGTGGTAACCATAAAGAACCCCTGTTCTTATACCAGTGGTAACTGTACCGAACTACTGTTCTTTTACGTGTGGTAACCGTATAGAACCCCTGTTCTTTTACGCGTGGTAACCATACCGAACTACTGTTCTTTTACGTGTGGTAACCATACCGAACTACTGTTCTTATACGCGTGGTAATTGTACCGAACTACTGTTCTTTTACGCGTGGTAACCGTATAGAACCACTGTTCTTATACGCGTGGTAATTGTACAGAACTACTGTTCTTATACGCGTGGTAACCATACCAAGCTACTGTTCTTTTACGTGTTGTAAACATATAGAACCACTGTTCTTTTACGTGTGGTAACCATATAGAACTACTTTTTTTTTTTACGTGTGATATGCGTTGGGATCTAAGTTTTACACGGCGACTCCCTCTACCTAATTAACTCACTTAAAACAGTTTTTCTCGCCTTTCTTAATTACACTGAACCCCTTTCAAACACAGCTTTATGGTTGTGCAGAACTTGATGCAAAAAAAAAAAAAATGTAGGAACCCATTGTGTATCGTTAAAGCTATAGTACTCGTGTCACTTAGGCGAAAATGTCCTCAGCTCAATGTATCATTCGTCAAGGGTGACTGACTGAATTTCTACTCCACCAGGACATCACACAAGCGATAAACACCCGATTACACAAAGTGCCACCACGCGGATGAGGATCGCCGTGGAAAGGTCCCTGAAACCGCGTTCAGACAATTGGCCATATTTAAGGCCTGCCTATATTGCGGCCCCCGGCAAAAGCCAGTGTGGGGTTTCAAATAAAAAATTGCATCCTAAAAAAGACGTTAGGAATAAGCAAAACGTTGTCAAGGGTGTGCCCACATCACCATTGATATGTACACTTGAAGGTTTCATTGGTCGATGTTCTACCTTTTTAAACATCATTGGCTAAAGACGTGATCAAATCAAAAACCGTTCTATACATTTGAAGATATTTGTGTTTGAGGGCGTGGTGGTATCAAAACGGTTTTTCAGGCTTGAAAGTATGATTGGTTGGAGGTGTGGTCATCACAAGATACACATTTTTATAGCAGTTTTAGGGATTTTTTTGACCTGAATACATTACTGGTCGAATCTGTAGTCATTTGGAAATGATTGTCATAATCGTAGGCGGTAATATCTCGTCATCTCACCAAATCACGAGAATCACTGATCATGCCAGTGTTCTTATTTCGTCAGATCCATTTAACAAAGTTATGTAAATGTATGTCTGTTGGCCTTTTCCTTGCTCTCTATCCATCAGTCTTGCAAGTCGTTACCAAGTTTTCTCCACCCGTTCTAAAATCTTTCTCACCGTCATCAAGTGCCTGGCCTACTAAGGTGGGATAATCATGCCTCTCCCCAATCTGCTATCTTCAACGGGCGTTATCAAGTCATATGTAGACCCCGTCTACGTCATCATACTTTTTAAGAATTGCCTCAAGCTGTCTGTCTGTCTGTCTGTCTGTCTGTCTGTCTGTCTGTCTGTCTGTCTGTCTGTCTGTCTGTCTGTCTGTCTGTCTGTCTGTCTGTCTGTCTGTCTGTCTGTCTGTCTGTCTGTCTGTCTGTCTGTCTGTCTGTCTGTCTGTCTGTCTGTCTGTCTGTCTGTCTGTCTGTCTGTCTGTCTGTCTGTCTGTCTGTCTGTCTCTCTCTCTCTCTCACTCTCTTTTGTTTTTTTGTTAACATATCTTTCTTGTGATCACATGTTACAATCTACTTCCTCTGCTAGCAGCACTAAACTATTTTTTTAAAGGTTGGCAACTTAGTACTGAAGTAATGAACTCTTACTTCATCATCATCATCCTCATGTAGCAGGTCCTTTGCAGAACGTCACTCTCTAACCCAGTTTGCCTGAAAGAAACTAGGTCTCTCGCCAGTTCTCCCACCTCATGAACTTTCACACTGAAGGATTCACTTATATCCTGTGCGAATCTTCGTGTCGATCGGCCCCTGCCCCTCCTTCCTGGTGCCATGCCTTCTGCTATAATTTTTTCCAATCCGTCGTGGCACTTGATATGACCAAAATATTTCAGCTTTTGAGAAAGGGTGCTGTTTATTAGCCAATCTTCCTAGATGTTTAGCTCTTTTAAGATGTCAATATTTCTCATCTTTTTTGTCCAAGATATTCTGAGGATCTTTCTATAGAATTTCAGCTCAAAAGCCCCTATTCTCTTTCTTAAGGACAGAGAGATAGTCCACGACTCACATCCGTATGTAGCCACAGGGAAGATGCATGCTCTCAAAATTCTAATCTTTATCTCCTTGCTGGTGCTAAACTATAGACTTTTAAGGCTGTTCAATCTTTGCATTGCTATGGCCATCCTC
>CAJHNH020002371.1:27500-52500 GCA_905116865.2 Candidula unifasciata | reverse complement strand
ACATGCTGCTGACATGTGACTTCATAGAGGCAACCCACCTGATGGTCTGACCAAAGAAGAAGAAGAATTTTGTTCAAATACAAATTGAAAAGAAATGGGGATAGTTGCATGCCTACGGCTTATCCAGTAAATCAAGTTATATATCCATATATTTCTTGGCTAGTCTCTTATCTTCTTCCCCTCTATCGAACTCTGTAGTCTTGTCTTGTCTTGTCCACAATTGCCTCACAGCGTAGTGGGGAGTCGCAGTTTTCTATCCTGGGCCAGGTGTGTTGCATGTGTTGTTGTTAGTCCGTGTTGCCTCAGGATCTCTGATATATTGTCTATCCATCGTACTCTCGGTCTGCCTCTTGCTCTAGGGCAGTAGTGTTGTTCGTTGTATGCTCGTAGAGGCAGTTGGTCGGTTTGCATTCGCATCAAGTGGCCAAACCACTCGATTTGTTGCTTCTTTATGTATTGCAGGCATGGTGTGGTTCCTACAATTGATCTAATGTTCTCGTTTCGAACTCTGTCTCTCCTTGTGACATTGGCAGCCTTACGTAAGCATCTCATTTCGCACGTCGTGATCTTTTTCTCCTGTGCTCTTGTTAGGGACCAGGTTTGGCATTGGTAGCAGAGGGTTGGTATAAATATGCAATTTATCAGTTGTCGTTTTAGTGCCATAGTGATGCTTGGGTGTTTTTACTACTCTGTAGTATTGTTTTTAAAAGGCCGCTAGATTGTATTACATGCCCTTACCATTGCCTAATGATCTAATCCATATTAATTACTGAATTTAACTGGAAACTACAAGTCCAAGTCCTTTTGAGAAAAAAAAAAAAAAAAGAAAGAAAAGCTCGACCACGTTCAGACTGCTGCTAGCTAGCCTAGGCTGCCAGCAGTCTCCACCTATATTTGTGGTCTGGGTTATTTGCGTCACTTTCGTGACTGAATACTAGTGTTTCGTGCAGCAGGGTACAAGCCCTGAGCTTCATGAACTTAGATGGACCCACCTCCGAAAGTGTCTAGGAGAATCGTGGGCCGAAACACTTGTCGACGAGGATAACTTCTACTGATGACTGGCAGATCCCTGCTGAACTTGCTCCCTGTGAGTTTATTCCTATTGTGCCATTTCTGGGCTTGATGCTTCCATCCGAATCAAACCGCTCGTCCTGTTGTCACTGGTGCATGTCTTCCTTCTTCTTTCTTGGTGTTTCCTGTTTGTTCTGTCTCCCTTTGATATGGCTAGGCGTATCTCGAAGGAGAGCAAGCTTCCATACACAACGTCCTTTGGACCACCATTTATTGTTTTAAAATTTTGAGTATTTTAATTTTGCCAAAAAGTACTGAAAACAGTTTTTGAATTTGAATAGATCCGAAATGTGAAAATTTTCCGCGTGTGACCATAGTGGTCATATAGTTGTCTTCCTGTAATATGAACGGGTTAGTCATGTAATGGATATGTGTGTGAGAGTTTATGTGGAGCCTTAAGCGGGTCCAGTCGTCATTTGTTATTATGTGATCGGGTTGTGTTGATAGCTAAGCTCCGGTGTACGTAAGTACCATATAACCGGAGCATCCAGCTCACGCTTTGAGATCCAAATGTTCGGCGATGAGAATTGCTGTGGCATGTTGGGTAATGAACTCAAGTGCTCTCTGTGGGAATGGGTTTGGGGGGTTAAACTCATAGTGCATCCGAAAGAGTTAGGGAAAGGTTAGGGGAAACGGGGCGGGAGGCCATTCAGTCATTTCTTGTCGTTGCCGTCTTGCTGGATTCTAGCGTGGCCTTTTGCCGGGACTATGTATATCACGTTACCAATCTTTGCTATCATCACAGTGATGGGGTGGTATTGGTGGTTATGCGTTCTAGTCCTGTCATTATCGAGTCACTTGTTTTCCCTATTTGCTGTCAGTCATATCTTGTTGTGAGTGCTGTCGGTCATGTGCATGTTGTATGCATGCTGTGGAATGGGATGGTTTTGTGTATGAATCCCCGGAGTATATGGACGCACCCAACTAGGTGTATGCGTACATGCACTCGAGTACTCCTACACGCAGAGAACACTACACTACACGTCCTTTCATACTTATCCGTGTATGCATACCTAATTGACATTACGTACACACGCAAACTCTTTCATATGCGTCTACCATTGCCTGTACTTACATTCATAAAAAACGAGTACATCCACATGTAGTGACATTCACTCTTCCATGTATAGTACGTTTTTGTCGCTATGTCTGTAATTTCGTCTGGTCGTGTCACTTTTAAGTTATGTCCCGTTACTGGTATGTGACCTGTCCGGTACTGTCTTATCATGTTCTGGTGGATGGTGTGTGTTGATGACGTTCTTGCTGTGTACACACTTCATTCCATTTGTTCTCATTAATCAACAGACATGCAGCAACACAATTTATGGGTTCTTTGAGTGCACTGTCATTCATACACACACACATATATAAATATACATGCTCCAATATATATACACACATGCACACTCATACTCACATATACATGCACACAGTAATACATTTCTATATCCATGTACTCGTTTATCTTTACCTTTCGCACAGTTATATTCCCACTGTCCTGTCCATACGTGTCTTTACCATCCGCCTACATACACCGTGTCTTATGTATCCATCCTATACATAAATGCACTCATACTACACGCACTCATCCGTGTGTATGTATCCATGTTCACATCTATGCACTCATCATACTTACACTGCCTCCCTTACGCTAGGGAGTCCAGAGTTACCATCTGATCAGTTAGTTCTGCTGTACTGAGTAAATCCTTAATCTGGTCTTTTTAGTTTTGGATTGTTTTAATAAGGAAATGTTTAACCAGTTTTTGAATGTCTTTATTGCTATCTACCTTTAAACATTTGTTTGCAGTAATCTGTTGTTTGCGTTTTAGAAAATACTCCTCAATGGGTTTCCTCTCCAATTTATATTTAGTGCAGTTTATTATATAATGCTCTATTGTATTATCTTGAAAGCAGTCCAGACATAGTGGAAATGTAAATTTCTCTGGATGCCACCCTAACCTAGCTCTCCATAGTAGTTTGTTAGCTGGGATTTTCAGTTTGTCCCGTACCTGTGTGTTAAGGCTGGGCTCTTCAAGGTTGTTGTAGGCATCTCTGCCTTTAGTGCTCCCTTGCCATTGAAGTTACCACATTTTAATTATATGTCGTTTGATTATGCTAGTCCTTTCAGTTTTTCCTAGTCCTACATCTACTAAAACATCACATTTAGCTCCCTTTTTGGCCGTATGTCAGCTTTTTCATTGCCTATTACACCTCTGTGTGCTGGTACCCATGCAATGGTGACTTGGCATCCTTTATTCTTGAGCTGGGTTATTAGATTTAAGATTGTTTCTTTAATATCTGGCCTACTGCTAGTTTTATGTGTTTTTAATGCGTGCACTGAGGACAATGTATCTGTCAGTATGGTAAATTTAGTTGGAGGTTTATTAATTACTATCTCTAGTGCCTTCATTATGCCGACTAGTTCTGCTGTGCATACTGCCACATGATCTGTTATTTTATATTCTCTTTGCATATTCCACTGTGGGATTATTACTCCTGCTCCTACTTCTCCTGCTTCATTCTTAGATCCGTTAGTGTATGCAGATTGTCTGATCAGATGTGGTCTATGTATTCTTCTGTTATTGTTTTGGCTTCAAATGTTTCAGTATTCTTATTATTAATTTTCATCAGACTCATGTCTGTCCTGGGCAGCTCTAGTCTCCATGGAGGGATTTGAGGGACAAACCTACCGCTTGCCTCTAGAGTCCTAGCTAAGTCCTCATCATCGTTAATTTCTAGTGCAGCGTCCCAGGCTGCTGGTCTCTGTATGTCTCTGACCGGTCTGTCACCTAGGTGGGTAATGTTATGATAAAAAGCGTCTGAAGCTGGGTGTCTGGCATCGTTGGCCGCTTTCATCCAATAGCTATAAGTAAGTTGTTTCCTTCTGAGGTTAAGCGGTGTGATGCCTAGTGCTACCTCCATGGCCTCTCTCGATGTCCTTTTGCCAGCGCCCATGATGGAAGTCAGGGCTTGGCACTGAATCCTATCAAGTTTGCATTTGATGTTCTCTGTTGCTGATTCGTATACTATGCTTCCGTATTCCATTTTGCCCCTAATTAAAGCTTTATAAAATTGTATTAGGGTGTCCTGGTGTGCTCCCCATCCGTTTCCTTTAATCATTTTCAGCATATTATTGTACTTTGTACACTTTACTACGAGCTCATCGATGTGCTTAACCCAGGTCTGGAAACAACAAGCCACGCCCAACTCATCTATCTACTTGAAATAACCAATGATTACTGAGCATTTGTGAAAACTGATTGGTCTTTGGTCCAGTAATGTGAAGGGGCTAGTGGCTGGTATGTTTAATATGGAAACTTAAATAGGAATAGCGATCATAAGTCGAAATAACAAATCTAAGCACAAAGGTAAGCCGGATGAACCAGGTATTTATGAAACCACAATAAGATTGGCTGAAATCAGTCTCCAAGATACCTTGTCTGTTGTCTTTGAATGAAACTTATCCGTCTGCCAATATTGACCTCCAACTTGTATCGATGTCTACTGTATAAATAAAAAATGTAAAAAAAAAAAAAAAACTTTTTGCACGCCTTTAGATGTGCTGGGCATGTAGGGTTAGGTTTATATTTTATAGACAAATCCGCACTTAGTAGGGGAAGAGTTTGGGGCGGGGGTAGGCAGTCGTAAGCCAACATACCGCGATCGAAACCTGCGTGGGCTGCGTGGATTTTTATCGTGGTATGGGACGTCGCAGGTCGACCCAGCTTCAAATGGGTACCAGGATGGGCTGTCCTGGGAAAGTAAAGACGGCCGGCGTAATGCTGACCACATTACCCACAGAGTGCTGATGGTCTGTAAAAATATGGGACGCTCTGCCCATATGCCCGATGCGCCGAAAGGCGTGAAAAGGGAACTTTACTTTTTTTTTTTTAACAAGTGGTATTATTAGCACCTCGACTCTTCGCTGGCTTTAAAACACACAAAAAAGGAGACGGGGCGTGTGTGGGAATACCCTGAATGCAGTGTTATCAGTCATTCATTTATTCATTAATTTATTCATGTCTTCGGAAATGTTTTGTTTTTTATCTTTTTTTTTTTTTTTTTTTTCGCATAGAGCCTTAATATTTGATTTTATTTGTGTGTGTTTTTTTCCAAGAGTTAAGGCAGAAACGCATCTGATAAGATACGGCACAATATGTCTGGCAAAAAATTGTGCATTGTATTGCATGTGTCCTTAACAGCTGAACTTGAAAGAAAGATAGATACAAGCATTAGAAATGCGATGTTTCAGAAAAATAATTGGCTTATCATAAGAGACTACATTACAAACGAACAGCTCGCCACATAATTATACTGCACATTGGCAACTATGAACCTCTTTTAACTACACTGAAAAGGCGAAAAATGCAATGGTATGAAAAAGTAATAAGATCTGACGGCCTCTCAAAAACAATACTACAGGGCTCAGCAGAGGGAAAGAGGAGAAGAAGCAAACCAAGAAAGACCTGGTTACAGAACCTGACTGACTGGACAGGCCTCATGCATACAACCATGAAGTCCATTGCAACTGACCACCAAACGTAGAGAGAGCTAATCAGACAGTCAAAAGAAACTAGTGACCCAGCAACACGTAGTTTTACGAGATGTTAATGTGATGATTGTATATGTCCGCATTATTTAAATTCATTACTGGAAAATATTGTTTTGAACATATGCTTTTCTGTTTTCTATCGCATAGTAGTTTCATATTCATGGCACGGCATGCAGGGGTGCAAGGAAATGAGCCAGCTGATGGTCTTGCAGGTAAAGCTACTATGGCGGACGAACATGGGACGTACCGTGGGCCATGCTGAAATAGACGTGGATAAATTACTGGTTTCCTGGCTCCAGTTTTGGGGTGGGAAGAGAAAAGACATTCACCTCCTTATAAAAATGTCGTAATACAGAACCTGAAATGGCAACAACAAGAAATTGACAGGACTAAGTTATCATACAGGTTCAGCAAACGGAAGACATTGGAAGATTGTGGGTTGTAGTGCTTTCATTGATATCGAAAGCACTGGCGGGTCAAGGTGTGACGTGACGTAGGTGGATTTAATGTTTTATACGTTGAGTAGGGATTCTCCTATCAACACATTCCCTCCACCAGATTAACTGACTAATATCCGAGCTATGTTGCTCTCAGACAAAGTCTTGGATATCCAAGAAAACAGCCCTATTGGCTAGTTAATTACTTTAACATTAGCTGCACTTGGTACCCACAAGAGAAGGAAAGGAGTTTTAGATGTCTATATCATAATATTGAATGAATTATTATTAGACAGGGCAAATGACTCCTCCGTCCCACCTTCTCCCGGTATTATTCTTAATAATTAAAGAATTATTATCTTTATTTTTTGAGCCCCCACCAAATGTAATTCTATCTATTAGTTTAGTTAAACATGTAAGAATGAATACACTTCAAACGATGTAGTATAAATCTTGACATACAGCTTTATTTACTAACAATCCGTTAAATGACATTCCCAGTTTGTTGTGTTTATACAAACAGTGACTGGCTAATGGTATGATAGTGGTGAGATGCTTCAGCGAGAAAACAGCCCCTGGGATTAGAGTGATGTGATGAGGATGATAAAGTACATAACTTTTTGCACATAGAACCTCTGACAGCCGTGAGCACTGTCAAGCTCTTCCTCCTCTTCCAGAGTCTTCCCTGCAGGTTGTCCGCCTGTTTCTCCTCCTCGTTCCCACCTCTAACACAATGTAGTCTCGTTCATGGACTGCTCGTCACATGGGCGCTGTAATCATGGAAACAAACACATACGTGTAGTATCTTGACTTACACTAAGAATACATGTATCAATTAATATAACATATAATAATAACATATATCCCATCACTCCTCCTCATTTTCCACATTCTCTCCAGTCTAGTCTGAAGGTCTTTTGTCTTACATGGACGTCACATATCCTGCCTTCCCTCATGTTCTGTCATGATAGTTGACTTTCTTAGTCTGTTGTCCGTCATCACTCAGACTTCCAACTGGCTGACTTTGATTTGACGTAGACATGTGGCGCAGGTTATGTGTTGAATACGCACAACATTTTAAAAGTGCACGCTGTCCTGAATATTATCTTTCAGTGACAGTGGATTCTATACACCCATCATTCTTCCCCTGGGGAAGGCACACACACGTAACAGCATCCCTTGACATATGTGGGCATCATTTCCCCCAGTCCAAAGTCATGTTTTGGTTGATGGTTGAAACATTATAATTTCATTATAATTCAGTACACAAGTCTTATTTCATAAACATGAAAACATACACTGAAAAACATGTGTCACAAACATAAAAGAAATAGGAATGGTTTAGCAGTTCCCTAACGGAGATACTGTATACTCACAAAGAACTATTTCAAGCAGAATGTGCAGACAAATTAGGAAAGGTAGAATAGGCTTTAGCTAACTCCCTAACCTATGTATACAAGATTAAAAATAATTGTACAAGCTCACCTGGGAACATTCCATCAATCGCCAAACCAGAATCAGACAGTAAAATTACCTCTACGTCGATCTGTGTTTGTTGCCAGAAGGCTGCGATGTGAATGAAATGAACTCCAGAGGCTCTAAGTATACTTTCTGTCTGCAAGGTTAAACTCCTCCCTTTAGTCGGTTCTACCCAACCCTTTAGAAGATGACCTAAGCCACGCCTCTGAGGTACCTTGCAGATCAAATTAGCTAACAAGTGGCCTGTCACTCAAGCTGAACGGCCTTGACCGAGGTTTCAGCATCTTAATTGGCAAACACCTGTTTTCTGGAGAATTTCACTGACGTGTGAAATCCAGCCTCTTGTCGCCACCATGTCTAGAGTTGTCTACCAGACCACTTAATTCCCCTGATCCGCTCTGTTCAAAAGAGCCCCACTCAGTCTGTGTTATCAGGTGTGATACTAAGTTATTTCCCCCTTTACTCGCCTCTACAGTCTGTGGGCAGGAGATAATAATAGGATACTGGCATGAGAAAGGAATTTCTAACTACAGGTGTAGTTACGTAAGATTATACAAGGCTCAGTTGCTTTGTCTGGACTGAGGACTGGAAACATTTAAATCAATTTGGTTTAAAGTAATATTTGGGTTAAGGGCATAGTGAATATAATTCTTTGTCTCTCAATGAAGAGAAGAAATTATTACAAGTACTAACTTCTGAAATCACTGAGGTCGTCTCGTGACACAAAGGTTACGTTATTTTATGTTATATTTTGGTATCCACCCTTAGTTATAGGTAGATTGCGAGGTGTCGATCTAGTCTCTTCCATAGTTTGACTTACGTACCATTATCTGTAGACCGAGAAAACTTATTTTGCTTCAAGGAGTCGAACCCTTGTCAACCTCAAGTATTGCACTATCCTTTAAGATACTGAGCCGCATGTCCTTTTATTTTGATTTTCTTTTATGTAATTTGTGGGCGGTTTGTTTTCTTATTTAGCATCCGAACCCTTGAGATTCATTGTTACAAATTTACTGTGCGGTTTCCTGACCCCACTATCAGGGTGGGAGGAAGAAACACCCACTACCTCCTTTGTAAACATGTAATAGACAGCTAATTAGGATGTGCTTAATCAAAAGGTAAATATATCGCAGCCAACTTAAAACCACAACCCAATGTGGCAGTCACATTTTTAAAGATGAAACCAAAAGAAGAATTGCTGCAGATATCACCCACATTCATTCTTCTTCTTCTTCTGTCCTTCTGTCAGAAAACTTGGACCATTTCACGTTTAGCGGACCGTTTACGAACTTTCTAAGCGGTAAATGTTACGGAGGTCTCCCCTTCTACACAGTAACACAGTGTGTGTTTTTTTATTAATACTTTCTGATGCTAGTCTACATCGGCCGGGGAGGGGGGGGGGGGGGATCACGTTGTGCAAACAGCTTCTGAGTGGCTATTCATCGATATATTAACCTTTGAGACCGGTCTGCGCTCCGCTACTGTAGACTGCAGGGGAGTCAGATTGAATTGTGGTATCGCGTGCGGCGTCCGTGGTTTAGGCGTTGCTAGTCTAACTTATAATACCAACGTACCGAGATCGAAACCCACTGCTGGCTGCGTGGTTTTGTATCATGGTATGAGGCGTCGCGGGCCGACCCAGCCTAAAATGGGTACCAGGATAGGCTGTCCTGTGAAAGTAAAGACGCCGGCGTAATGCTGACCACATTACCCACTGAGTGCTGTTGGTCTGTAAAAATATGGGCGCTTTTCACATATTCCCGATTCGCCTAAAGACGTGAAAATGGATCTTAACTTTATATACTGGCGTGTTTTGTGTTACTCTTTGTTCCGAGCATTTGCGGATCTTGGAATTGAAGTGCGAAAGGAATTTGCTTGAGATATAAGCGGTAACGGCCAGTCGGCGTACACAATCTTTGTGTTTTTAAAAGGAGTAGAAAATTATAGGGAAGAGAAAAAGTTGGTAAGAAACAACAAATAGTTTATGTTAGCTTTACAAAATCGAACACAATAAACAAACAAAGGACGTTGCGGCGAGTAGCCTTCATCAGCACATAAAGGACAACACAGCACACATACACAAATATGCTCTAACTCTGAAGTGACTACATAGGACTCTAATGTATAAAATAAATGATACTCATCTGTGTCCCTGGCGAAAAAACTTCATACAATGAAATGACGGCCAGCCTATATATCTCAAACGCGCAAGTTGGGGCGAAAAAAGGGGCGGAGTAGACGCCAACAGCCTACACTGAGTGTCTAAGGAGGAAGGGAGGGGTTGGCCTATAGGGCGTAAGCGGGGTTAGGTTGTGGGAATGACATTTGTCCATCCGCATGGAATAAAAGTGGTGCCTGTGCTTGCAAACAAATATCAGCAGACAAACAGACAGACAGACAGACAGGCAGGCAGGCAGGCAGGCAGACAGACAAACATGTTATGTTAGCTTTACAAAATCGAACACAATAAACAAACAAAGGACGTTGCGGCGAGTAGCCTTCATCAGCACATAAAGGACAACACAGCACACATACACAAATATGCTCTAACTCTGAAGTGACTACATAGGACTCTAATGTATAAAATAAATGATACTCATCTGTGTCCCTGGCGAAAAAACTTCATACAATGAAATGACAGTCAGCCTATATATCTCAAACGCGCAAGTTGGGGCGAAAAAAGGGGCGGAGTAGACGCCAACAGCGTACACTGAGTGTCTAAGGAGGAAGGGAGGGGTTGGCCTATAGGGCGTAACCGGGGTTAGGTTGTGGGAATGACATTTGTCCATCCGCATGGAATAAAAGTGGTGCCTGTGCTTGCAAACAAATATCAGCAGACAGACAGACAGACAGACAGACAGACAGACAGACAGACAGACAGACAGACAGACAGACAGACAGACAGACAGACAGACAGACAGACAGACAGACAGACAGACAGGCAGGCAGGCAGGCAGGCAGGCAGACAGACAGACAGACAGACAGACAGACAGACAGACAGACAGACAGACAGGACAGACAGACACAGACAGACAGACAGACAGACAGACAGACAGACAGACAGACAGACAGACAGACAGACAGACAGACAGACAGACAGACAGACAGACAGACAGACAGACAGACAGACAGATAGATAGATAGATAGATAGACAGACAGACAGACAGATAGAAAGACAATCTTTGTGGGGCGTTGTATTGTTGTGAGTCTCTTACAGTCGCCGCAGGCGCCTGAGTGCAAAGAAAAAATACTGCAGGGGAAGCCGCGCAGCGGCGACGATTCTTAAGTATCGAATCTGAGATGTTTTTGTATTTCTATGTTCGTTTAGAGGTTAGCCACAAATATATTGAATAAGTAAGTGGCCGTGGACCAAAACAGGTGATGGTTATTGAGAGGAGGCGAGTTAGCTGGTGGGACATCTAACTAAAAAAATTGTAAAGTAACAATTTACTTGGAGATTTGAACGCGAAAATAGGAAGTGAAAAGGTGTAGGGAATAACGGGTGGCTATGGCCTAGGAGAAAAGAATGTGAGAGGTGACAGATTAATAGCATGGGCTGAGTCACGCAGCATGATAATAGGTAACACCTGGTTTAAACACCATCCTCGAAGATTGATTATATTTAGATTCCTGAGCAGCTTAGTTGGAGCAAAATCTAGGCCAGGAGCAGACTGCTTTAGTGACCATGTTCTCGTTGTAGGAAAAATTAGAATAAAACTAAAGAACATTAGAAAAACACCACAGAACATCAAGTTAAATTTAGGAATTCTTAGTAGAACGGATAAAGAAATTAAGCACAATGTCACTGAACAAAACCGGTATAATGCAATAGAAATTATACAGACTATTGATGAACAGTAGGATATGTTGCTCGAGTCAATTCAGCAGACATCAAAAGAGACAATCCCACCAACCCATAGAGTTACAAAAAAGAAATGGATGTCGACCGAAATCCTGCAGTTGATGGATGAAAGAAGGAAGAAAAAGAATAATAAAGAAAAATACTCTAGAATACAAAAAGAAATAGCGAACAAATGCAAGGTGGCCAAAGAAGCCTGGCTAAATCAAATGTGTACAGAGATTGGGAAAAATCACAGGAAAGACTCACATTCCATGTAACAACAGATAAATATGTTAACAGGAAAGATGACACGTAACAGCACTGGATGTTTGAAATCAAAATATGGTGACCTATTAATGGGACATAGTAATATAATTAACAGATGGACAGAGTGTATAGGGGAATTGTATGATGATAATAGACAAGATGTAGAACTGCAGACCAACAATGATGGTCCACCAATAATGACTGCAGAAGATGAGGATGCAATGCATCATATGGAGAAAGGAAAAGCATACGGGCCAGACAACATCTCACTGGAAGAAATCGAAGCACTGGGAGATTTTGGAACTGAAATAATAACTAAACTTTCAAGTGATATTTATAATAGTGGGTATATTCCAAGTGACCTTTTAAAATCCATATTTATAGCTCTGCAAAAAAAAAAAAAAAAAACAGGCACTTTAAAATATGAAGACCATCGCATAATAAGTCTTATAAGTCACATGCCTAAGATTTTACTGAGCATGATTATAAGAAGAATAAGAAACAAAATTAAACCAGAAATCAGCGATGAACAATGCGGATTTTTAGAAGGAAAATGTACAAACAATGCCATATACATCCTAAGGACACTGTCAGAAAGAGCTATAGACGGAAAGACTGATTTGTACTGTATGCTTCATAGACTATACAAAAGCATTTGACTGTGTGAAGCACGAAGAAGTAATCAAACTGTTGGAAAAATTAAACATTGATGGGAAGTATCTACGAATAATAAAGGATATATATATATTGGCAGCTAACAGCAGTTATCAGAATTAGCAACTGTTTAGGTACATTTCAAAACATAAAGAGGGGCGTACGACAGGGATGTGTACTGTCACCTGATTTTTTTTTAATATACGGTGAATTTATAATGAGATCTTTAATTGATATGCTCGGAATTGTGGTTGTTGTGCACAATATAAACAATTTACGTTATGCTGATGACACAGTTTTGATAGCAACAAGTCAGAAAGAAATGCAGGAAATGATAGACATTGTGGTGTTAGAAAGTGGAAGAATGGACCTCGGTTTGAAGAATGTGAAGACAGAAGTAATGGTGGTATCAAAGAAACGAATTATTCCTAAGTGTATAATAAAAGTCGATGGTGTTATTTTAGGACAAGTACATAAATTAAAGTATCTTTGCAAATGGGTAACATCAAATGGAACATGCACAACTGAGATAGGAAACAAAATAGGACAGGCAAAGACTGCATTTTATAAAATGAAGAATATCTTGTGCAATATGTCCTTGTCATTGAGAGTTGGAAAAAGAATTCTTGCTTGCTACATACACCCAG
The DNA here is from genome assembly GCA_905116865.2 of Candidula unifasciata. NCBI lineage: Eukaryota > Metazoa > Mollusca > Gastropoda > Stylommatophora > Geomitridae > Candidula > Candidula unifasciata. The sequence continues at coordinate 39,551 of CAJHNH020002371.1, read as the reverse complement.
TTTTAACATATGGCTGTGAATCCTGGGCAATCGGTAGGCAGGCCAAACAATTTCTAGAGGCCTCAGAGATGTGGTTTTACAGAAGAATGCTTAGAATACCTTGGACAGCCAAAAAGAGCAAGCAAGAGGTTTTGAAAGTGGTGGGAGCCCGAAGACAACTTATCACAGACATCAGAAGAATATGTTCCTAATTTTTCGGCCATGTTATGAGAAGAGGGAAAATAGAACATGTTGTGACCACTGGAAAGATCTGTGAAAGGAGGGATAGAGGAAGACAACGAGAGAAGATGCTTGACAGTCTTGTTGCATGGCATGGAGGTGTGTCTGCACACGAACTGATACATGCTGCAGGAGATGACAAATTGTGGAGAGGCATAATCGCCCACACCAGTCGGCAAGGCACCTGATGATGATGATGTTCGTTCGCGGTGCCACTTCCGGTAGTCACTGCTGTGTTGACCGAACTTGTTAATAAGAAGACAAGCTGACTCCCCTGAGACTTAGAGTACCACGTCTCAAAGGTAAACGAAAAGGGCGTAAACCTTCTGATGTAGACTGGCCTCAGCAAGTGGGAATTAAAGGTCATACACTGGGTAGCTGAGGAGAACTCCGTAAGATTTACCGGTGAAATCCACGATAATCTCCCCAGCCGAACTAGGTCGCGTTCCATTTATAAATTTTTTAGCCTCGTCTGCTGTCCGGGGGGGTCTGACTTGTCTGGCATTAACGTTTTTTTTTTTCCCTTAAAAAAAAAAAAAAAGAATGCCTGTGACATAGGTTGGAGCGCTTTCTATGGGGTTGTGGGTAAGACGCAATTTGTAAAACTTTTTGTTTTGTTAAAAACGCTTGCGTGCTTAAATATACAACACGCTATATGAACGGATTGCCGAACACCCCCTAGCAGTGTGCGAAGGTCAGGTGACTGGAGACCGACTAATCAGAAGCGAGCTCCTGTGTACCGTGGGGATGTTATCGTGGATCATACCGATTTACCTTCTTAGCTGGCGTAGGTCAGAGAGGTGTCACGTTTACTGTTTTCCTCGAAAGGACTCTACCGTGGGATCTAGGCTCAGGCTGTATGTAGGGGGGGGGGGGGTTTGTGTTAGAGCTAATTCTGTATGTTCTGGGGTCGTCCTGTGGTATAGGACACGCGAGATCAGTGATGTTTTTTTTTCAGGCAAGACAACCTGACACCCCTGAAACGTAGAAGAGTCCAAGAAAACATGAACGAAACAGCGGCAAGTGCGTAAACGGCCCGCTAAACGTGATATTTACCGAAAACGTATATCGGGAGCTCGGTGGCTTTATGAAAGCCATCGTGCATTGTAAATCTCCCTTTCTCTTCGGTGGGGTTGGAACAGGTCAGATTGCTTCTCCGCCGCAAGCATTTCGTCTTTGTGACTGGCCTGTCCTTTCCAGTTGTTGACCCCAGTATTTGTAGATCGGTCTGTATATTATTTATCACCATCCTTTTAGTCCGCCGTATGATCCTCTCCCGTACATTTCGGAGGGGAGGGAGGGGGTGGTGTGGGCAGTATATCATCGTTTAAATTTAAAACAAATTATTTGCGTATCAATTAAAATGTCACAGAAAAATTGTCAGAATATTATGCACCAAAAAGAGGAAAAACACCGATATTCTACACGAGTTAAACATCAAGGAGAACTGGCTCATAAACAGTATCCTGTCCCGAAAGTTGAAGTTATTTGGAAAGGACGGTAATGGAGGGTGCGGTTTATGGAAAGCAAGGCAGTATCGAACTCCGTGAAGATGGATACAAGACATCGAAGATGCATTTGCCTCTGTTTCTTTCTTCCTGCTAGCATTACCTCTGTATTTTCAGTGTTGATTCATTTAGTGTTGATTCATTTATTTTTTGTTTTACATTCTTGCTTCATGGCTGTGAGACGTGTTGTGTGCTATCTGAGTTACACACTAATCAGCACACTACCAAGTGTCCAGCAGGTACAACTTTCGCTCCCTCTCACTAGAAGCAGGACTCGACGACAGTAGTTCTGTCACATAACATTTTATTCGACAGAACCCACCAGTATATAGATAAGCCCTCATATCAACAAAACTACAGAGACGTAGACATTGATCCCAATTGACATTCACACATAATCCATTTAGACCTCACTCTCTCTCTCTCTCTCTCTCTCTCTCTCTCTCTCTCTCTCTCTCTCTCTCTCTCTCTCTCTCTCTCTCTCTCTCTCTCTCTCTCTCTTAACTTGTAGTGACCTCTCCCTGACAACTACAGCTCCCAAAGACCTACAGCGTCCCACAACTCTGGGCACGCCGTACAGCTAAATAGGACGAATTCTCCTATCCACTGGACCCTAATATTATTTCAGCAGACAACCACGGCTGACTTGATAGGGACTTTCCTTGCCGTTCTCCAAAAAGCACACAGCGCGTCAGCTTGTCGAAGGACTCCGATGACCGACAGGACTTCTAACACAAGTCCCCTCTAGCACACAGCTCTCGTCGGCATCACGCCCTGTTCTGTTTCCGTAGTTACCCTACGTCTCCTCGCGTTGTCACCCAGAAAAGTTACTATTGGAGCATCCCGTCCCCTTATACTTACTTCGACAGCGGGATTATACCTTCGACCAGTACCGCAACCTCAACCCTTACTCAGACCTTGATAGTTGTACGGTACTCTTGTCACTTATACTCGAGAGATATAATCACTGACCCTGACTTGGTTTCTCTCTCTCGCTCTCTCTTGCTCTGACTCTCGACTCTCACTCGGACTGACTACTTAGCCCAAATTTATCCCTCTCGAACTCGTAGGTTACACGAGAGGCACGCTCGTGTGGGTGTTCTCATGAAATATGCTGATGTGGGTGTTCTCGAGACTCGTGCTCAAGGGAGCGTTCTCGAGGATCACACTTATGTGACTGGCTGATGTTACATGAGAATCACGCTGTCACGTAACACACCTTTTCTCTTTGGGTCTCGTTATCCATACTTGTCAACCCCACATGTAACGCCACGCGTCTACTTTCTCGTGCGTGCACGCCTCGTTCATGGTAATACATTTTCACTGGTCAACACTCTCTTCCCCTCAATACTCGGCCAATGTTGACATTAACTCTTTGAGTCCCAGGGGGTTTAGCATCAGAAGCCCAAGGGGTAGTAAAAAGAGATGTAAAATCAGCGCATCTTGTGTTCATTGGGCCTCTAGGCGGGAACCTATGAACGTATGATACGCTCCTTGGGACTCAAAGAGTTAATTCCCATTGAACTCACAGAAAGTTCTATCGACCACTCTGTCCCTTCACACTCCGAAACCAGCACTCAACAAGAGGGTTAGGAGATGTTACAATTCCATGGCTGTTTATGCTATCAGTTTCAAGCCCAACTGCTCAAAGTAATTCATTGATGTTACTAATATGTTCGCTCCTGGGCGTTGTATCGTTGTATATACTGTCGACGTACGTAACAAACAGCAGTGGTCATAAGACGCTTCCCTGTGTTACTCCGGTTGTTGCTGTGAAGGGTTTAGATGTTCCCTGATATATCCTAACTACGCTGCTACAATGTACAAACTACGCTGTAATGTAGATAAAGATGGAAGAACTGATAGAGATATTTAAAAAAAGAATACAAAAGGCAAGATGAGCTTTCATAGCACTAGAGAATTTGTGGAGGTCAAAAGAAATTAAAAGAAATACTAAACCTAATTTTTTTAATGTCAAATCACCCACAGTGGAATAGAAAAAAACAAGGAATGCCAAAAAAAACACACAAAGAGAGCTGGAGAATGAAGTTAGAAAGATGGGGAGGAACATAGGGAGAGCTCCATGTTATGGCGAAGGATAGAACGACTTGGCGTGAGTTGGTTGAGTGCCTATGCTCCATTTGGGTATAGAAAGGCAGAAGAATAAGACGCTGCTACAATCCTTAAACTTTTGCACACTTTGATTAATGTTCACTTCTTCATAACGAGCCATTACTTTCCATAATACTTCTTTACCGACTCTGGCAAATGCCTCTTCCCTTCTACAAATGCCACAAATAGGTTCTTATCGTATTCTTTGTTCTTTACTATGTATTGTTTAAGTGAGAAAATTGCCTTTGTGTAGCTTCTATTTCTCCTAAATTTCATCTGTTTTGCCAACTGTGGGTCTGTCACCCGTCTCAACCTCGCTTCTTTTTAATTGGCATACATTTTTTTAATTGGCATACAGACGACGAAACTGCCGATAAAGACTGTAATACTAGGGATGCTAGTGAAGTTTTTACTTACGAAACCATAACAGCTAGACAGATATTAAAATTACAAATCAAGTGGTACCTCATTTAAGCCTGTAAGTCGATTCTAAGCGGAGATATAAACATTTTAGTGGCGGATACCACCACAGACAAATTATAGTGGAAATGAACAAAACATGGATTCCCGGCTGCGACCCAGTAAGATGAAATGACTCAATGTTTGCATTTTACGGCCAAGTTATTTTAACTTTTTTGTTTCTGATCGAATCCATTAGCAACCACATATTGCTGGAATCGGGACAGTGAGACCTAACTGTTTATGTATGACTCAAAGACATCCACTACAATATGCGCCTATTTGACATATGAAAATGTCCGCAGGCTGATTATTTTTTTATCAAACAAAAACCTTATACATTTACAGTTGTTTGCCAACGAGCCTCGCTTAATACATATCATATTTTGTGTCCTGGCAAAGCGAACATAAAGATCATATAAATGCGCCAATGTCAGTTGACATGACCTAATTAACATATACCGGACTCCCCCACCCCCGCCACAGTGATGTCACAAGGGGTGGTTGTATCTCCGCACATTAATGTTACCCGGGGTGGTTGCACCCTCTCCCCTTCGCCACAGTGATGATACCGGGGCTACCATCTTCCCCCTGTATCTTTCATCTTTTTTCTTTCTTTTTTGGTTCCTTTCTTTTGCCCCATGTCTCAGTGCCGCCTTTTTTTTTTTTTTTTTTTTGGCCTCTTTTTAGCTTCTTCTTTTCTCTTCCTGCTCCCCCTCTTTCTCAACTTTTTCTCAATCTTCTACTTCCCTACCACAACTCTCCGTTTTGTATGGTAGAAGGACACATGAGTCCACTGGTATACACGGCCTGTTTTCATGATGGGTGAGTGACAGTGTTAACAACAGGGCAAACACAACAGTTGTCTTCATTTCTGCAAATCCGGTCAGGCCGGATTTTTTTTCTTTAAAAAATTACCTTGGCTCCTATGTCCACCCAGCATTGAATGTAAGAAATTGATATATAGCAGCCACACGCGGCCAGCCAAGCATGGGAGGGTTGCCAATGGGATTTTTGTCAAACCCGAAGCTAAGCTGATTAAAAATCTAAGATATATATAAGCACCCAAAAAAAAAAAAAAACTGAAAACCCAAAATTGATAAATAGTGTATATTTTATAGTTATGAAATAAAACATTTACCTACTTTTATATATATATATATATATATATATATATATATATATATATATATAATATATATATATAAATATATATATATATATACATAAAATTTAAAAAAAAATTCAAAATCTTAACCCAAGGTATCGTATAAAAACCCAGTTCTTGAAGGAAAGCCTAAGTACTGGCAGGCTTGATGGACGGGAAAGCGGTCAGCGCTGTTGTTGTTTCTCGACCACTTAAATTTACTAATTCCGACAGAAAATTCTGTGGATTCTAAATAATAACAGACGTATAAAAAAATGCTACAAGAGTTATAGATGTTTAAAAAGTAGCTCACTTAACATTATTAATTTACTAAGTATCTGAAGTTAATTACTGAAGAATCATATTAGAAAATGCGCAATGATGGCCGAAATTAATGATTGGGATTTGGGGGTGATCAGGAGAAAAAATATCTCCAACAGAAAATACGCACAGCTCTAAATAATGACAGATGCATGAAAAAATACTATAATGGTTGTGGATTTTTTAAAAATGATTTAAATAACGTTAGCTAATTTAACAATTATTTTAAGTTAATTATAAAGCGGGACAAACGGTCTTCTAGTGCAAACATATCGGATTTAAAGCGAAAACAGTGATGCCACTAAACAGTTTGTTTAAACATTTGCGCTCAGACAATCTTTGTGAAATTTCCCATTCTTATTTACAAATTAACGCATAATTCAAAAATACACTACGAATTGCAATAATATGGCTAACTAGGAAGATATGTACAAAATTACTTACCGTTAATTCACTGCGGCCTGCCAAAAAAAAAATCGATTTATTGTATACGCGTCAAAACCATCTCAGGTCAAAGTCTAGCATCTCTCCAATAACTCTTAAAAATTATTCCGATTTGATCTTTCACGTAAAGGGCACGGGAAAATAATTTCTCAGTAATTGTCCAAGTCCAAGTCCTTTTGAAAAAAAAAGAAAAGCTCGACCACGTTCAGACTGATGCTAGCTAGCCTAGGCTGCTAACAGTCTCCGCCTATATTTGTGGTCTGGGTTATTTGTGTCACTTTCGTGACTGAATTCTAGTGTTTGTGCCATTTCTGGGCTTGATGCTTCCATCCGAATGAAACCGCTCGTCCTGTTGTCACTGGTGCATGTCTTCCTTCTTCTTTCTTGGTGTTTCCTGTTTGTTCTGTCTCCCTTTGATCTGGCTAGGCGTATCTCGAAGGAGAGCGAGCTTCCATACACAACGTCCTTTCGGCCACCATTTACTGTTTTAAAATTTTGAGTATTTTTATTTTGCTAAAAAGTACTGAAAACAGTTTTTGAATTTGAATAGTTCCGAAATGTGAAAATTTTCCGCGTGTGACCATAGTGGTCTTATAGTTGTCTTCCTGTAATATGAACGGGTTAGTCATGTAATGGATATGTATGTGAGAGTTTATGTGGAGACTTAAGCCGGTCCAGTCGTCATCGGTTATTATGTGATCGGGTTATGTTGACAGCTAAGCTCCAGTGTGCGTAAATAGCATATAACCGGAGTGTCGGGACTATGTGTATCACGTTGCCAACCTCTGCTATCATCACGGTGATGGGGTGGTATTGGTGGTTATTTGTTCTAGTCCTGTCATTATTGAGTCACTTGTTTTCCCTATTTGCTGTCAGTCGTATCTTGTTGTGAGTCCTGTCGGTCATGTGCATGTTGTATGCATGCTGTTGAATGATATGGTTTTGTGTATGAATCCCCGGAGTACTTGGACGCACCCAGTTAGGTGTATGCGTACATGCACTCGAGTACCCATACACGTAGACAACACTACATATTTGCACATCCTGTCATACTTATCCATGTATGCATACCTAATTGACATTACGTACACACGCAAACTCTTTTATATGCGAGCACATCCACACGTAGTGACATTCACTCTTCCATGTCTTCTGCGTTTTGAGTCACTATGTCTGTAGTATCGTCTGGTCGTGTCACTTTTAAGTTATGTCTCGTTACTTGTATGTGACCCGCCCGGTACTGTCTTACCATGTTTTGGTGGATGGTGTGTGTTGATGACCTTCTTGCTGCGTGCACACCTCCTTCATTTGTTCTCATTTATTAACAGACATGCAGCAACACAATTTATGGGTTCTTTGAGTGCACTGTCATTCATACACACACAAATATACACGCTCTCATATATATACACACATGCACACTCATACCCACATATACATACATACAGTAATACATTTTTATATCCATGTACTCATTCATCTGTACCTTACGCCCAGCTATATTCCCACTGTACTATCCATACGTGATACCTTACCATCCATCTACATACACTGTGTCTTCTGTATCCATAAATGCACTCATACTACACGCACTCATCCTTGTGTATGTATCCAAGTTCACATCTATGCACGCATCATACTTACACTACCTCTCTGACGCTTGGGTGTGCGGAGTTACCATCTGTCAGTAATTGTCAATTCAGTCTGTTTTAGACTGGTTCCCAGTAACATCAGGAGTAAGACATGGTTGTGTATTATCACCTTTACTTTTCATAATATTTATGGACAATATTAATAAAATAGACATAACACCAACAGATGTCGATAAACAGGAGGACTTCAATGAGCTGCTCTTTGCCGACGATCAATGCATATTTCACAGTGATAGTAAACAGCTGCAAGACCACATAAACCTACTACACGACAGTTGCCTCAAGCATCATATGAAGATCAATACTGAAAAGACAGAAGTCATGAGCATAAGTAGAGAGCAACAGACCACCGACATAAAGATTCTAGATCACAGCCTAAAACAAGTTCAAGAATTTAAATCTTGGGAAGTATCTTTACATTCAATGGTAAAATAGACAGAGAGATCGAAGCAAGAATCCAACAAGCCAACAATGTCGCATACCAGCTTGCCCCAATTTTAAAACACCTGCTGTCCCAGCTGAGATAAAAAGACATATTATAAATACAATCTTTATACCGACATTAGGTTATCAATGTCAGACTTGGAACATTAACAAAAGAACACGAGAGAAGAAAACCACCTGTGAAATGAGATGTTTGAGAATGGCTGCGAATAAAACCAGAAGAGATCGAGTCAGAAACGATGTGATTACAAGAACTATTGGAACCATACCCATCGTTAAATTTATTGAGAAGCAAAGAATGAAATGATTTGGTCACCTAATGAGAATGGAACCAACGATGCCAGCATCAAGAGCATACAACATGAAAATCGAAACACCAAGACCCAGGGGAAGACCAAGAAGTTAGATGGATTGAAGGAGTCACGGACAACTTGAGACTTCATAACATGGGCATATGAAGCGACTGAGCGCGCCCTGGCTTGGTTGCCGATCATCTGATAGACTGCGACGCCTAGCGGCACAAGCAGATTTTGACAAAAGAAAGAAGAAGTCTGTTTTTGTAGTCGCGGTGGCGTCCCTAGTTACCTGATAAAAATGTAAAGTAAAATAAACGAGACAAAACGACCCATTGCTATGCCTAGTAGTACTTTAAACTAATCAATCAATATTTGTACGTAAATCGTGGTCTTGCTCTGTCGAGTTTGTGTGTGTGTGTGTGTGTGTGTGTGTGTGTGTGTGTGTGTGTGTGTGTGTGTGTGTGTGTTTGCAAGACATAGGGACTTTATAAGCTTCTGGGAAATGCAGTGTAACTAAGCCCATGTGAATCATTGCAAAACCCCTCATAAAAACTTAAGCATGTGTTGGTTTATAATTAGATGTTAACAACAAATGAAAACCTGAAAATATTGCAATTTTAGACTGCTGTTGAAACTACCAGGATTTCTTCCACAAGAGAGACCAAAATGTCAGCCAAGTTAACAATTGTGATGGTTGAGATACTGCTGATGTCGGCAAGCTTTGTTGCTGGCGATTCTGTCAGCTACAAGGTGGGTTGATTTCTTGTAACATTTTTAGCAGAACTTTTCAAACTGTGTGTGGCGATACATTAATACTAGTAAACTGACTCACTGTGTCATAAAATTATCTTTGTCTAAACAATGATTCTCCAACGCGACACTTTTAGAAAGCTCTGATTTGTAGGGTGTGTGTAATGTGTGTGTGTGTGTGTGTGTGTGTGTGTGTGTGTGTGTGTATATATATATATATATATATATATATATATATATATATATATATATCAACATTATCATCACCATTATCATTTTTTTCATCATCAGCATTATAATCATTATAATCATTATCGTCATCATTTAGTGCCTAGTCGCATGAAGTATTTCTCTGGTCTTTTTTTGGGGGGAGGAGAACAAAGAAAGGGGGGGGGGGTGGCGAGGGATATATTTTTAAAAAAAAGTTTTTCCGAAGTGAAATTACATAACTCGGACACAAACACACTGCACGACTGCTAAAACTACCCGAACCTGTAACAATAAAGCTGGAAAGGGGGAAGCTTCTAACAAGAACATTTGCTGTGTCAGAGATTTGCAGCGGATAATAAATTGATGTCGGTGGTGCTAACAGGTCGCACCCAAAAACGTTTACCTGCCAGGCAGCCACAGTCTTGTAAATCAGTTGACTACATGTATTCCCAGGCAGGGGACAGTATCTCGAGGTATAGGAACAGAACAGTTTGACTACGGCCGCGTGTAAAACACCTAATAATGTCGGTGCCTTTACTCAGTGCCTTCTCGTAACTGAATCCGTTCTGGGATGCAGGGGCGTTATGTCTTACAAAGTTCCACACCAAGATCTAGGTTCATACTGGTTACCACATTTGAATATCTTTCCGTAGGCATTCTGGTCACACGTTTTCGGCTAAGTATATAGCCAGCTTAAAGAGGATCCACGTTTCTTCGGAAGTCGGACTGCATCTGTCAGAGTTGAGTTGAACAGATTAAAAAACTGACATCACTGCACTCGGGCATTTCCATAAACGCTCATCTTCAGCGGCAAAAGTAGACTTCTAGTACCAATGGTGTCAGTACCAGTCTGCTTATACATCCGTCTTGCCTTTATTTCTGAGCATCCTGTATCGTCCAAACCCCCACGCCCTCTCGTCATCCCTTGATGCATCACTGCACCAGACTGTGATGATCAGCTTGCAGTTCCGAACTGTACACGGGCTCATAAAAGGCTTTAAGCACGTCTACCTTATCAGGCATCAGTATTTCACCAAGCTGTGCAGAGCCAGCTAATCTGTTAACATGTTTATCCCCAGTACAATAGGAAAATAAAAATAAAAAGAGACTATGTATTTCAGCCCTGACCTCCGAAGCGAAGCATGCCACTCTGTACAGAGTCAGTGACAATCAGAATGTGTGTATGTATCGTGTCCTCAGTGACCGCCTCCACCTCCATTCTCAGGCGAGATGTTGTGATATCGTATGCTACTCTCTCCTGCAATAAACGTCGACAAATAATTTTTTTAAAGAAAAAAACAACAACAGGCAATTAATTTGCCTATTGACACCGAACCGTATGTATAATCACATCACCTGAACCCACATTATCCTGAATTATTGCTAAATCTCCACCTTCGTGGCACCTGCTGGTCCTTACCTGCACTGCCGGCTAAATGTGATTTTGACTCTTTACAGTTCTGACTTTTCAGCTGATACTCTGGCCCACTACTCTGCTCGCCTAATGTTCTCCAGGATGCAAACCTGTCTGATTTTGTCCTCTGCCTGAGCTTCCATGACTTCCCTCTTATCAGCCGCAGACTCTCAGTTGCATCCAGCGTTTCGTGCAAAGGGTGATCTATGTCTGCAGCTACTCTGAGATATTACTTAGGCCTACCTGTAACAGTCGGTAAACCAGTGGTGTATCGCAAACACACTACGGGGATGTCTTTTGTACATCCTAAAATGACCCGCATGTGTATGCGCTCTAGTTCAACTAGTTGAGCAGTGGTAGTCCATAATCAGTCACCGAGAGGGCAAAGTGCTGAGATAGTGTTAAAAGCATTCTCTGCTCAATGGTCATTTCAGCAACAGCCTTAAGTGATTTGAGCCCTTTTTGGCGTCTTGTCACAACCGTCACCATATGGTCCTTGGAGGACAGGCTTCTGTCAAATATGATTCCAAGATACTTCAGTTTGCTTTCTCTGTTGACGTTTCTACAATCTATCTGTTGTGTGCTATCTGAGTTACTAATCAGCACACTACCAAGTGTCTAAAGATTTACTTTCGTTCCCTCACTCGCGAAGCACGGCTCGATGACAAAAGTTCCGTCACATAGCATATTTATTTGACGGAACACAAGAGGGTATACACAAGCCCTCACATCAACAAAACTGCAGAGACGTAGACATTGATCCCAATTGCCATTCGCACATAGTCCATTTAGTTTTCACTAGCTCTCTCTCTCTCTCTCAACTTGTAGCCAGTTCTCTCCATGACCACTACAGCTCCCAAAGGTCTACAGCGTCCCACAACGCTGGGCTCGCCGTACCGCTGAATAGGGTGAATTCTCCTATCAACTGGACCTTGATATTATTTCAGCAGACAACCACGGCTGACTGGAGACGGACTTCCCTCGCCGTTCTCCAAAAACACACAACACGTCAGCCTGTCGAAGGACTCCGATGACCGACAGGACTTCCAACAGAAGTGCCCTCTAGCAAACAGCT
>CAJHNH020002371.1:0-22500 GCA_905116865.2 Candidula unifasciata | reverse complement strand
AGAAGAAGAAGAAAGAAGAAGAAGAGGAAGAGAAGAAGAAGAAGAAAGAAGAAGAAGAAGAAGAAAGAAGGAAGAAGAAGAAGAAAAGAAGAAGAAGAAGAAGAAGAAGAAGAAGAAGAAGAAGAAAAAGAAGAAGAACAAGAAGAACAAGAAGAACAAGAAGAAGGAGAAAAAGGAGGAGAAGAAGAAGATGATGAAGAAATAGGAGAAGGAGAAGAATTAAAATAGAAGGAGTAGGCAGAAAATGAAGCGTGAGAACGACAACGAAAAGCATGAAAATACCAAGAACCAAAGATTTCACCTGTCTTCACTGATGACTTGTACCTGTTTCACAGGTACCGAAAAAAATATACTGCGGGGGAAAAAGGACAAAAATGCACCATTCCGGGTCTTGTTAAGGTGCTGTGGCGGTTTGGTGTGTAGAGATGGCAAGTGCGCCCACACGCCGAGAACATTCGGATAATTTCAGGAGTTCAGCTTCTGAAATGGAATGTTTATCGTGGAACTGTCATAACCTTTGTGGCCTGACTCCTTGCAGAAATTATAAGAAGAATTAAATAAAGTGTGTAAGTGGCGATTTCAACTCGTGTTGTTAATTATATGGCAATAAGATTTGAACATGAGAGGGCAAGCAGAAAATATATAGTTTTTTCACTCAATGTATTCCTATAGAAATATACATGAATGAATGTGTATTCTCACAGAAATATACATGAATGAATGTGTATTTTCACAGAAATATACATGAATGACTGTGTATTCTCACAGAAATATACATGAATGAATGTGTATTCTCACAGAAATATACATGAATGAATGTGTATTCTCATAGAAATATACATAAATGAATGTGTATTCTCACAGAAATATACATGAATGATTGTGTATTCTCACATAAATATACATGATTCTCACATAAATATACATGAATGAATGTGTATTCTCACAGAAATATACATGAATGATTGTGTATTTTCACAGAAATATACATGAATGAATGTGTATTCTCACAGAAATATACATGAATGAATGTGTATTCTCACAGAAATATACATGAATGAATGTGTATTCTCACAGAAATATACATGAATGAATGTGTATTCTCACAGAAATAAACATAAATGAATGTGTATTCTCATAGAAATATACATGAATGAATGTGTATTCTCACAGAAATATACATGAATGAATGTGTATTCTCACAGAAATATACATGAATGAATGTGTTATTCTCACAGAAATATACAGAATGAATGTGTATTCTTTCACCCCGAACAAATGAATGAATGTGTATTCTCACAGAAATATACATGAATGAATGTGTATTCTCACAGAAATATGCATGAATGAATGTGTATTCTCACAGAAATATACATGAATGAATGTGTATTCTCACAGAAATATACATGAATGAATGTGTATTCTCATAGAAATATACATGAATGAATGTGTATTCTCACAGAAATATACATGAATGAATGTATATCCTCACATAAATATACATGAATGAATGTGTATTCTCACAGAATATATACATGAATGAATGTGTATTTTCACAGAAATATACATGAATTAATGTGTATTCTCACATAAATATACATGAATGAATGTGTATTCTCACAGAAATATACATGAATGAATGTGTATTCTCACATAAATATACATGAATGAATGTGTATTCTCACAGAAATATACATGAATGAATGTGTATCCTCACAGAAATATACATGAATGAATGTGTATTCTCATAGAAATATACATGAATGAATGTGTATTCTCACAGAAATATACATGAATGAATGTGTATTCTCATTGAAATATAAATGAATGAATGTGTATTCTCTTAGAAATATACACGAATAAATGTGTATTCTCATAGAAATATATGTAAATGAATATATATCATCACAGAAATATACATGAATGAATGTGTTTTCTCATAGAAATATACATGAATGAATGTGTATTCTCATAGAAATATACATGAATGAATGTGTGTTCATCATTTTGAATAACCCTGTATTTTGTATTTTGTGTAATTTCTTAAATGCACACAATTGTACAAAAATATTTGAAACAGAAGTGGCATAACCCTGCAGACAAAGCCTAAAGTATACAGATCAGTTGTATTAACTACACTGCTGTACGCATGCGAAAAACGGACTGTATACCAGCGCCAGGCTAGAAAGCTAAACGACTTTCACACAGTCTGCTTTAGGAAACTAATGCAGATCAGATGGTAAGAGAATGTACCTGATACCATTGTCCTTGAGAAAGCAGCCATGCCCATCATCCGCACTCCACTGATGCAGTATCAAATTCGTTAGGCTAGTCATGTTGCACGCATGCCAGATCACAGGCTCCCCCCCCCCCCCCAAGTCCTCTATGGTGAGCTGCAAAATGGAAAACGTTCCCAAGGCGGGCAAACTAAACGCTTTAACGACACCTTCAAGTCGTCACTCAAAGCATTTGGGATAAATGACACCAACTGGAAGGCTGCCTCTCGAGACTGAAATGCCTGGCTGCAACTCTACACAAGGGCGCGGCTACATGTGAAGCAAACGGAACAGCCAGACTGATTAAGAAAAGGATGGACAGAAAGGCAGGGACACCACACTGCCAAGATATGTGAAATGTTGTACATTTTCAAGTTTGGTTATTTATGGTCACTGGATGATGATGATGACAAAGCACAAAAGCACTGGATCGCAAATTATTCCTCCAAATGACGCTTAACGGGCAGAAGTAGCTAATAATGATGATGATGATGTCAAAGCACAAATGCACTAGATCGCAATTTATTCCTCCAAACGACGCTTAACGGCAGAAGTAGCTGATGATGATGATGATGATAACAAAGCACAAATGCACTGGATAGCAAATTATTCCTCCAAACGACGCTTAACAGCAAAAGTAGCTGATGATGATGATAACAAAGCACAAATGCACTGGATAGCAAATTATTCCTCCAAACGACGCTTAACGGCAGAAGTAGTTGATGATGATGATGATGATAACAAAGCACAAATGCACTGGATAGCAAATTATTCCTCCAAACGACGCTCAACGGCAGAAGTAGTTGATGATGATGATGATAACAAAGCACAAATGCACTGGATAGCAAATTATTCCTCCAAACGACGCTTAACGGCAGAAGCAGTTGATGATGATGATGATGATAACAATGCACAAATGCACTGGATGGCAAATTATTCCTCCAAACGACGCTTAACGGCAAAAGTAGCTGATGATGATGATAAGAAAGCACAAATGCACTGGATAGCAAATTATTCCTCCAAACGTCGCTTAACGGCAGAAGTAGTTGATGATGATGACAAAGCACAAATGCACTAGATCGCAAATTATTCCTCCAAACGACGCTTAACGGCAGAAGTAGTTGATGATGATGATGATGATGACAAAGCACAAATGCACTAGATCGCAAATTATTCCTCCAAACGACGCTTAACGGCAGAAGTAGTTGATGATGATGATGATGATGACAAAGCACAAATGCACTTGATCGCAAATTATTCCTCCCCATATCGCTTAACGGCAGAAGTAGTTGATGATGATGATAATGATGACAAAACACACATGCACTGGATCGCAAATTATTCTTCCCCACGGTGCTTAACGGCAGAAGTGGTTTATGATGATGATGATGACAAAACACAAATGCACTGGATTGCAAATTATTCGTCCCCCACGCCGCTTAACGGCAGAAGTGGTTTAATCGCAGTCACCACAATATACATGCCTAGACCAAAATTTGACACTGAAAGACAAAAATCGATAAAATGTCTAACTCTAAATGAAAAACATTTAGAATTACGTAAAAAAAAAAAAATACAATACATCTAGATCTGGATGTCAACATCTAAAGTGGCAACACTAACAATAGTGCTTTGCCCCTTCCCAGTCAGAGATGAAAATCCTATTGTCTATTTTTGGAAAACCCCATGTTACCTGAAATATTAGACTGTCCCGTGACCTTTGACATGGGGGAAAAAGTAGACAAGATTCCAAAGAACAATAAACAACATGGGGTGACCCATTAGCAGTGATGCTGAAACTTTGATTAACAAACTAACAGTCAAATACGGAATAGAAAGGAATCAATATCATATTATGGCATCAAATCTAAACATTTAATAAAATCCATAAATTACACATCAAATCAAACAATATCAGAATTATATTACAAATACACAAATATAAAATCATCAGGGTCTGAAAAAAATGGCCCATCACTCTGAGAAAGGGCAAGATGAAGATACTATCACACTGCTACTGCTAACATCAGAAAAGGAACTCTGCGATGGCTGCTAAAGATATGAATGGATCACTTATGGGAATGTCCTGAGTGCTGTGATGTCAGTTACCAACCTAACTTGGGATGCAGCGGTTCTGAAATACGTGTGGTTGTAATACAGACATTTCACCCATTCTTCAGTTGGGTTTGAATCCTAAGGTTGGGGGGAAAATACAATCCTAACCTGCACAGTACATGGCAACAGCACTAGGCATTCGGCCCTTAATCCTCAGGCTCAAAAATCCCCCCCCCCCCCCCCCTTCCCTCCGTCTCTTTCTTCCCTGCTTACACTGCAGCAGAAGTAGAAACAGGCAGTAAGGGCTTTAGCAGAACATGGAGAAGATAAAGAAGAAGAACCCAACTCAACACAGAATACAAAACTCCAACACAGTTTAGCGATGATGAACTTGAGGTATGACAGTCGACTATTCCACATAGTCAAAATCTGCAGGGATGCCGAACTGTTTATCAATGACGCTCTCCTCAAAGGAGAATTTGTTCTTAATCCAAGCCTTGGTAGAATATGTTATCTGAGGAAAGAGGAAAGATGTTTAAACAAATGTTAGTCTCCCCAAACAATGCAGGTCACGTTCCATTCATAACTTTGTTGGACTGGTCTACCTTCCTGCAGGTTACGGGTGTGCCACTTACTGGGTTGTCTTGCATTTACATTTTTTTTCCTAGAAAGAGAATGCCTGTGACAAAGGTTTCATCACTCTCTAAAAGAGTGTTGTGTTAGACCTAGTTTGTCAATGTTCTTGGAGTGTTAAACGCGCTGGCGTGCTGAAATATACAATATGAGATATCAGCGGCATTTCGGGAAAATCTCCGTAATCTTGTGGCTAGGTAACATGGCTCAAGGTTGACCAATCAGAAGTGAGCTAGGCTGAATGTCGACCAATCGGAAGTGAGCTAGTGTGTAACTGGGGCGACTAACTGTTTTTTTTTTACAGGAAAGATATATGACAGTCAGTCTAGCATTTGTATAAATTGTAACAAACAGCAGGTGTACCCGTTCCTGGTTGTACTAGAAGAAGGTATTTGTGTATCCTCTACAGAACGTTGCAGAACCAATCCCGGCATTTTTTAGCTGTTGTGGTTTTTCTAGGCAAATGTTACATTCAGTAGTTTCGTCGCCCAGCTTCTGAGTTGAATGCATGGCGTGACCCTGTGAGCTGCGGATTGCATTTGGAATGTTTTTTCGACTGTGACCAACGTGGTGTGAATTGTAGATTCAGAAAATGGCGCGATGCCGGTCGTGCAATGCTGGCGAGACCCGTATTAAAATTGATCGCGCGGGGCAACTGCTGATCTGTTGCGGACAAGTTCTGCTATCATCAATGATGACTGCATTTCTGAGTGTTGGACTGTTTGTGTTAGCACTTCGTGATGGCTACCATATGCGTTAATGCGAGTGTATGCTAGATTTGCTGAGACAGCACTGTCATCTTTCCACAAGGGACTGTGATAAACATTCTGTGTGTGTTTTTCGCTGGCACAGGAGCGGAGCAAAGATGGGGCGACCCGTTTGCTATGAAGCTGAAACTAAGGCTACCAGACTACCAGACATTCAGTAGTTTTCCGCTGCTTGCTGAAGGTCAACTCTCAGTACCACGTCAAAAAAAAAATACAAATCGTCGACAGTTGGGATTGGACCCGGCACCCCAGCATTACAAAGCGTGTTTGCAATGCCTAAGCCACAGATGTTCAGATGCTGGGTGTATAAACACCCCAAATTTGTAAGAAGATTAGGCTGTGACACCCCCCCCCCCCCCCCCACCCCCACCTCTTTCCTTTTCCCACACCAGAAATTTGGAGGAACCAGTTATAAAGTTATTTTTTTAGGAAAAAACGTTAACTAATAAACCACTTGAACATAAAAACTACTTGTAAAGTTTTTTTTTTCAGGAAAAAGGTTAACTAATAAACCACTTGAACACAAAAACTACTTGTAAAGTTTTTTATTCAGGAAAACATGTTAACTAATAAACTACTTGAACATAAAAACTACTTGTAAAGTTATTTATTCAGGATAAAAGGGTTAACTAATAAACTATCTGAACATAAAAACTACTTGTAAAATTACTTATTCAGCAACAAACACTTGCCTGTCCACCTGTTTGCAGCTTCCTTGGCTTCGTTTGCCTCATCCCCAATCTTCTTCAACACCTCAGGATCACACTCCTTATACTTCTCCAACTCTTTCTGAATGTGTTCCCTCTCCGTGCGACGCTTGTTCAATTCCTCTATCACGTCTTGTCTTTCTTCCTATACAACAGGGATTACAGATCACAGTCGAGAACTCTTTAAAATATTTACTTAGCTGAGTTTCCAACTTCATGGCAAATGGGTCACCAAATAATTGCTCAGTTCCTATGCCAGGGGAAATCACATAAAATGACTTTCATTGTCCCCCTTTTTCTTTTTTTTTTTTAATAGTGAAAAAAAAAAAATATCTCAATTTCTGTACCAGAGGAAATCACACAAAATGACCTTCATTGTATCTTTTTGTTTTTGTTTTTTAAAAATAGTGATAAAACAACTGATTAGTTTCTCTACCAGGGAAAAAATAACATAATGACTTCATTGTCCCTTTTTTTTTTAAATAGTGAAAAAAACTGATCAGTCCTGATAATCCTGCTAAAAATGAAAAGCTTGCATATGCGAGATAAATGCCTAAGGCTGGCACAAGATATGCCAACAGAAACAGTCTTTCACAAGAACAGCAGCTCACTTGTTGATGGAAGCAGTCAGTCAAAACAAGCCTTCATTTGCAGACACAATACTGCATGAAGAAGCATAAAGCAAACTCCAGTGTAAATGCAGCTGGTCACTTTTGGTGCAGTCTACAACACAAAACTGTCATAAGCACAGAAAACAAACAAAAAAACATTGTATATGAAATTCACAGATCACAGTGGTTTACCAAACTTTGAGCCTAGCAGCTGGGCAACAAAACCTTTCAATTTCAAAGTCCAAAAATGGAGAAACTGTTTCAGCAAATTGTGGCCAGAAGTAAACAACTCTTTAAGGCTTCACTGGATAGCCTGCCTATCCACCATATTGAACTATGAGAAAAGGTTAGGATATTCTTGCAGCAAATAGTGGCTTTCTTTTACTTTGTATCTCCCTTACTCTTCTTCTTGTGGTAAGGCCTTATGGCAGTACATGCACAGTTTGGATAAGCAAACTGATCACCACAGTCTGGATAAGCAAACTGATCACCACAGTCTGGATAAGCAAACTGATCACCACAGTCTGGATAAGCAAAGTGATCACCACAGTCTGGATAAGCAAACTGATCACCACAGTCTGGTGAGAGTGATGCAGCTAGCAGTGACGAGGGGATCTGGCCGACATTTGACCCTCAGGTCAAAGGCAAGACAGAAATACAATCAGACTGCTACTAGAGCCACTGGTATTGGAATTCTGTGCTTGCTGCTGAAGATGAGGGACAGAGCACTTATGGAAATGCCAAGAGTGCTGTGATGTCAATTCTTGACTCAACTCAACTCAGTCTTAAAAGTACAGTTGCAAAGTTGTGTTGCAGTTTACAGCTAGGCTGCAATA
Organism: Candidula unifasciata; assembly: GCA_905116865.2. Taxonomy (NCBI): domain Eukaryota; kingdom Metazoa; phylum Mollusca; class Gastropoda; order Stylommatophora; family Geomitridae; genus Candidula; species Candidula unifasciata. The sequence continues at coordinate 14,615 of CAJHNH020002371.1, read as the reverse complement.
TCTGCGTCTTTCTTTTAGCACATGATTTTAGAAAGCTCCCAATCAGTCACCAATCAGTACATGCTTGCTAGAGGGCCATGGGTTGACCCCCCCCCCCCCCAATCAAAACAGAACCCCTGAATGCACACGGGGAGTTTTAATAGAGGTTAACCTATGACAATGGGAGCCACTGTGACCATGGCGGCTAGACCCTGCCTGTGGATCCCAAGATCATGGGTTCTGGTCCTGACGGAGGACTTTTCCCAAAAATGACCTTGACTCCCAAGTCGACACAGCCTTGAGTGGATACCAGGTGCAGTCCTGGGAAGTAAAGATGCCCGGCGTGATGCTCACTACATCACCCACCAAGTGCTGATCGGTCTATAAAATTATAGGTCTAGCCCTATATGTCCAACACGCCCGAAGGTGTAGAAAAAGGTCCTTTACCTTTTTACTTTAAAATTCCCAATTATCATCACAAACCACTTCTGCCTTTAAGCAATGTGGGGAGGAATCATTTGCGATCTAGTGAACGTTGACTGGCAATTTGAAGGCCTAAAGTGTTTTTAATGCTGCTGACCCATAATTCTTTGGTTGTCCTCTTGCTATTGTATCTGATCTTCTAAGATGTCATGCCTCTAATGGTATTTGATGTTGCTGCATTCTTACTGACGGCCAAATCACCTGATCTGCTATTTCTAGATGAGTCTAGTCAAGGTGTTGTCCGCCCAATCTGACATTATCAATATACACATTATATACCAGTATTATTATATACCAGTATCATTATACACCAGTATCATTATATACTCGTTCTCGGATAGTATGGATGTTGGCGTTTTTCGGCCATCTCATCTCACAGGTGGGGTTTTTGCAAATACGGGTAATAGTAGAACTTATCTGCACCACTTGGTGGTGAACTGATGTATGACAAGCTAGATGTTGTGAGGGCCCTTTGGGAGCAAGTGAACAGTGCCAAGGCACAGATGGATCATTAACAGTCTGAGGAGAATGGCTTTATGAGGAGTTACACAGGAATCTGGCCAACGCTCGACACTCAGGAGAAAGGCGAGATGGATATACAAGCAGACAGTTACTGTTACCATAGGAATTTTAACTCTTTGCCTGCTGCTGAAAATGGAGACGGATCGCTGATGGAGGTGTCCGAGTGCTGTAATGTCAATTCTTAATTCAAAATTCAACTTATAAAGTGACAGGCTTTTCTTGATGTTAACTATGTGGCCATACTTACTGATTCAGGCTTTCGAATGTAAATGCTACACAAAACTAATAAATATGTCAGAGACAAGATATACAAATGTCTAGAACACGAGGAGCCTCTCTTGGCAGTGGTGAAATGTCACAAGCTAGTTGGGACACATGGAGAGACATGATTCGATTGCAAAGACTGTGCTTCAAGGAACACCAGAGGGTAGTCAAAGAAGAGGAGGACAAAGAAGAACCTGGAATGACATCAAAAATGAACAGGACTAAGTTATTATACACCTATTTATCAAGCAGAAGACAAAGAAAGATGGCAGGTTTTGTGTGCTAGTGCATCCATCGATACACCTCCAAGACCCTAACAGGTCAAGGGTTATGTTATTTTACTTACTGAGTCTTCCTTGCCAACTTTGGCTTGTTTCAGTGTCTCTGCCAATTGCTGCTTCTTGTTAATCAGTTCTGTCATCTTGACTTCTAGATCATCAATCTTTCTTTTTCTCTGTGTTACAAGGCAATGTCAGCATTAGGCTTGATACAAACACCACAGATTAGGGCTATTCAACTGGAGGCCTGCAGAGGCCTAGAAAGTGGCCCGCGGATCATTGCTAGTTGTACTGTATTATTTATGATCATTCTATGCTGGCGCTCTGGCCTTTGGCCCATGACGATCCCCATTTTTGAACATTTTGGTATGTGAATAAACTTAGTTGAATAGCCCTGCCATAGATGATCATCGGTTAATCACATTTTTAAAGCACTAACTCTTTGAGTCCCAAGGAACGCATCACACGTTCATAGATTCCTACCTACAAGACCAATGAACACAAGATGCGCCGATTTTACGCCTCTCTTGACTACCCATTGGGCCTGTGATGCTAAACCCCCTGGGACTCAAATAGTGAAGTAATTTGTGAAAATCAGAATCAGTTCATACCAGTATCAACAGATGTGGGGCTGGGGGATGTTAGGATGTGGTTGTAACAGATGTTTCGCTGGGGGATGTTACGATGTGGTAATAAGAGATGTGGGGAAGGAGGAGACATGATACAGTAATAAGCAAACTGTTACACAGCCAACCAGAATTCAGCTAATGAACCAAATAACCAGCTGCTTAACCATCCAACAAATACTGTAACCAGCTGTTTAATCATCCAACAAATGCTGCAAACCAGCTGTTTAACCATCCAACAAATGCTGCAAACCAACTGTTTTACCATCCAACAAATGCTGCAAACCAGCTGTTTAACCATCCAACAAATGTTGCAAACCAGCTGTTTTACCATCCAACAAATGCTGTAAACCAGCTGTTTAACCATCCAACAAAATCCTGCAAACCAGCTGTTTAACCATCCAAAAAATGCTGCAAACCAGCTGTTTAACCATCCAACAAATGCTGCAAACCAGCTGTTTTACCATCCAACAAATGCTGTAAACCAGCTGTTTAACCATCCAACAAATGCTGCAAACCAGCTGTTTAACCATCCAACAAATGGTGTAAAACAACTGTTTAACCATCCAACAAATGCTGCAAACCAGCTGTTTTACCATCCAACAAATGCTGTAACCAGCTGTTTAACCATCCAACAAATGCTGTAAACCAGCTGTTTTACCATCCAACAAATGCTGTAAACCAGCTGTTTTACCATCCAACAAATGCTGTAAACCAGCTGTTTTACCATCCAACAAATTGCAAAACCTGTTGTTCCTCTCTAGTCCTGTTTAGCTCAGGTGTAAGATTCTGAAGAAGCACTGGGTGCAAGCCGCGGTGTGTGCTACACAGATGCTTGTGGTTACAGCTTCAGATATTCCATCTATTGGAAACTAAATAATCTGTTGCTGGTGAATGTTTCTTTTGTTAATTGTCACTTTGATTTATGTGGATGTTTATCTTCAAGCTCTTGTTACTAGTGCTTTGGATTTTTTTTTTTTTTAATCATCTGGTTACAAAATTTGTTGGATAGTTAAACAGCTGGTTATATCATTTGTTGGATGGTTACACAGCTGTTTTACAGCTTTTTTTGGTTAAACAGCTGGTTACAGCACCAGTTGCATGGTTAAACAGCTGGTTACAGCATTTGTTGAATGGTTACACAGCTGGTTACAGCATTTGTTGGATGGTTACACAACTGTTTTACAGCTTTTTTTTTGGGTTAAACAGCTGGTTACAGCACCAGTTGCATGGTTAAACAGCTGGTTACAGCATTTGTTGAATGGTTACACAGCTGGTTACAGCATTTGTTGGATGGTTGAACAGTTAGTTTACAGCATTTGTTGGATGGTTGAACAGTTAGTTTACAGCATTTGTAGGATGGTTAAACAGCTGGTTATTTGGTTCATTAGCTGAATTCTGGTTGGCTGTGTAACTGTTTGCTTATTACTATACCATGTCTCTCCCTTTCCCACATCTCTTTTTGCCACATCCTAACATCCACCAGCCCCACATCTGTTATTTCCACATCCTAACATCCCCCAGCCCCACATCTGTTATTTCCACATCCTAACATCCCCCCAGCCCCACATTTATTACTGCCACATCCTAACATCTCCCAGCCCCACATCTGTTATTTCCACATCCTAACATCCCCCCAGCCCCACATTTATTACTGCCACATCCTAACATCTCCCAGCCCCACATCTGTTATTTCCACATCCTAACATCCCCCCAGCCCCACATCTGTTATTTCCACATCCTAACATCCCCCAGCCCCACATCTGTTATTTCCACATCCTAACATCCCCCAGCCCCACATCTGTTATTTCCACATCCTAACATCTCCCAGCCCCACATCTGTTATTTCCACATCCTAACATCTCCCAGCCCCACATCTGTTATTTCCACATCCTAACATCTCCCAGCCCCACATCTGTTATTTCCACATCCTAACATCCCCCAGCCCCACATCTGTTACTGCCACATCCTAACATCTCAACACCCATAATCTTGCGATATTGTGTATTTGTGTAGTACTGTCCAATTTATGTATGTGCCAAAGAAGTCTCCATAGCTACAACGTTCAGGTTTTGTTTGTATTTGTTATATTGTGAAACCCAATGAAAACTTTTTGTTCAGTTTTATATCTTTTCCACATCCATAATCACCACATTCTGACATCTATCATCAACACATCTGTTATTGCTACATTCTAACATCACCACAACACCACACTTCAAACGGCAACTGGTCTACAAAACTCCGCACTTTAGAAGTCAACTAATCTATAAAAATACAAGACTATCACTATATCCCGGAAACAAATAAAGTTCATAAGGTTGAAACCCTTTTATACATTGTCTCACGTTGTGGTGACCCCTAGCCATAAGGGTATTTTTGTTGCTACTTCAGAACTTCAGTGAACATGTGATTTCCCATGTGCCTAGGCGACCCCCCTGTGAAATGGTCGTTGAACAACCAAAGGGCTCGCAACCCACAGGTTGAGAACCGCTGACCTAAAGCAATGAAAAAAAAAAAACCTTCACCCATCTAATACTAATGCAGTCCATTTGAGCTAGTATACAAAAAGATAAAACACACTGCAGGCTCCTGTGGCAGCAGGTGTGCTTTATATTACCTCCTTGTAAATGACGCACATGATGGTTATTGCCTTCGCTAAACACCTGTATGTAACCCAGTGTTTTGCAAACCTTCTTACATCCGCAGCACACCAAAATGGGGAAACATTATTTTGCAGCCCAGCTGACATTTAATCACTTACATGGAAACCAAAACAAACTTAGCTAGCAGTTTATTTGTTAAATCGAAGTCACAAAAATTACAATTGTCAGCTAATGCGACATCTGCTGTTGCTTGGAGGTTTGAAAACCTGATATACGTGGCTAGACAGTTGTTTCTAAAAGACAAAGCAGTGCAGTAACATCAATTTGATTTCTGTTTGATTTTTAATTGCTGATATGGCTGTGAAAACCTTTTGATGCAAACAGGAAATTAAAGTAATTTTTTTTTTTTTAATTTTAAATTAAAAAAAAAAAAAAGAAACTTCAACAGTCAGGCGATAACTTAGAGAAGAATATTCGGTACTATATTTTTTGCGTACCCCTGACGTCACAATGACGTCACAGGAGACATTCCCAATAAATTCTAGGGTGTTCAGGTTGTGGTTTCTCGCGGTTTCTCTACATCCAAGTTGTTCACATCGCAAAAGCGCGCTCTTGCAAAGCGCGCCTTTACTATGACGTTCAGTGTTGCCACTTCGGATATTTTACATCCACATTTAGATGTTTTTCCTTCCATTTAAATGTCTTTTTGACGTTTAAATGGTAGATGCTTTTCTAGATTCTTTTCATATGTTTTTCCTTCCATTTATATGTCTTTTTGACGTTTAAATGGTAGATGCATTTCTAGATGCTTTTCATATGTTTTTCCTTCCATTTAGATGTCTTTTTGACGTTTAAATTGTAGATGCTTTTCTAGATGCTTTTCATATGTTTTTCCTTCCATTTAGATGTCTTTTTGACGTTTAAATGGTAGATGCTTTTCTAGATTCTTTTCATATGTTTTTCCTTCCATTTATATGTCTTTTTGACGTTTAAATGGTAGATGCATTTCTAGATGCTTTTCATATGTTTTTCCTTCCATTTAGATGTCTTTTTGACGTTTAAATTGTAGATGCTTTTCTAGATGCTTTTCATATGTTTTTCCTTTTATTTAGATGTCTTTTTGACGTTTAAATGGTAGATGCTTTTCTAGATGCTTTTCATTTGGAGTCAAAAATTTTTTTTTCTTATGGTAGATGTTTTTCTAGATGCTTTTGATTTGAGTTGAATATTTTTTTTTCCAGTTATTATTGTTTTTTCTTTCAGTTACTCAAACTTTGAACTCTCACTGGGGTCAAAGCTCAAATATCTGGCAGCCCCGGTACTGATTAATTAAAAGGGTGCGCAAATCACACTTACTTTGTTTCAACCGTAACCTCACTGTGCTAACTTTGTGTTTCTTTTTCATGTGATTTAAAAAAAATAATTGCTCACCTTCCTATGTGGCTTTCACTTTGAATAAACATTTCAATATACTAAAAGTAAAGTATGAACAAAAAAATATTGGCAGTTCCCGGGGATATCACCAAAGCTCGTTGTAAGTACTTTCATAAATCGCACAAACCACGAACGACGTAGCGCCAGCAACGGTCAAATCATTACTTGTTTCGTTGCCGGCCTGGAATTGCTTAACATAAACAATCCATACAGACGTTTATCTCACATTGCAGATCTAAGCCATGTTTTACACGACGACGTAATGTCCTGAACGATCGCTCCACAGTACATGTTGTTGCTGGTAATGTTAGCAAAAATAGTAACACATACCTGACACTCAGATAAAACTTTGTAAAAGGTACAAGTCGATAAAATCTTGTCTACTTCTGCATTCTCGCGTTTTCCCTCCCCCGTGTGGGTTCCGGGGCCCTATTGTGGGGAAAACAAGAATAGACCCACTGCCTCCCCAAAAGCATGTCGTAAGAGTCGACTAACTGGGGAACTTCCTTTGAAGTCGGAGTGCATCTGCCTGAGAGGCGAGGAACCAACAGTCTGCATTCAATTGAATCAGATCTGTAAAACTGATGCACACGCAACACTCATGTTCTGGAGCATGGCTGCAGTCCAGAAATGGATGAGCAACCAAAACTTTACGCCAGAGTGTTCAGCTGGTGAACGCGAAGAAGAAGAAGAAGAAGAAGAAGTTTCAAAATTATCAATGTAGTATATCTGAATAATAGTAGACATTATATCGTTAAACTTTTTACGATTCAGTTTGCACAATTTCGAAGGATGTAGCAACGCTAAGTTAAATTGTGCACTGTTGGCTTCACAGAATCGACTCTCAGTTGAGTTAATTAGAGAATCTAAGTATGGAATGTAAACAGTTTGAAGTACTCTTCAACACTTATGGTTCCCGGATTACTTCGATACTTTTGTCTTCCACTCTGTCTTGGGATAATCAGCTCAGTATCCACTTTCTGTGCGAGTTGTAGTGTTTTCACAAAAATATCCCTGAAATAGTTATCGGAATCACCTCGGTGAAGTTTTACTACACTGAGCAGGTTTTGAACTTGCAGTTGGACTTCTGGAAGATCAACTTGAACAGCTAGAAGAGCCTGAGTAACTGGTTCCAAGTCTTGAGAAATAATATTGAGACAAAATAAAAACGTGCTGGACTTTGATGAACAATGTAACTGATGTGCAGCCTGTCGTGTATTTCCACTTGCATGCAATGAAAATGTTTCCAGTTGGCAAATTTACTAAAAAAAATCTGAATACTTTTATACTTGCTTGTCCATCTTGTCTCACACAGAATAGGAATATTTGGGACAGAGGACCTCCTTTTTGGGCTTTCAAGAAAAAAATGTAATAATTGCTTTGATAGTACTAATTGTATTTCGTATCAATGCAACATTATTAAGATCATTTTCAACGAGATTCAGTATATGCGAGGCACCGCGAACAAAGGCAGCCTTGGGGTAAATTCTTCGCATTTTTCGCCTGAACACCATTTTCTTTTCCGGCCATTGTCGAGCACCCATCATAACCTTGACCCAGCAGATTATTAAGGAGAAGACCAAATGTTTTGCAATGTAGAATAATACAATCAGATATCGTGGCGGCGTCCATACCTTTCAGCGGAGAAAATCCATGGAATTCCTCACGAATCATAGCCTTCTCTACAAACCGGACTCCCAGTGATAACTGTTCTGCTCCTAAGATTTCTGCTGTTCCATCGGCTATGATCAAGAATCCAACAGCATTGTTAGCAGCTTTTACAATGTCTTCTCGCAAAGCTTGTTCAGACAAATTAATCAAACCATTCTGCGTTCTATGTGATGTGTAACGTGCATTTCCAGCAGTTGTATCAAAATGTTTTTTTTTTTTAAATACTGTCTCCTCCCTCAATTCGATACGTATAAAGTTGTTCGACATTTCCTTTGGTGCTATCTTTCCCACGAATTGCCAAATCATTTGTTCCGCAAAATAAGATTGTTGAAATAAAAGGATACAGTTTCTTTCTGTTTTCTTCAATAGTTAGTTTTACGGAGTTATCTATCTGACAAATAATATCCTTTTTTGGATCTCTAATGGTTGACGCCAAGTGTTCAGCATCTTGTTAAGACCCACGATGCCATGCTGAGCTAGTTTCTGGCACATTCATTAAAATCTTTGTAGAAGGAGTAGTAATGAAGGCACCTTGAATTCCTTTTTGAACTGGTTGCGGAAATAAAACACAGAAAATGCAAAAAGCACTTTTTAACCTAGGTGAATATGATAACCATAGAGAATACTGGGTTAGCCAAGATTTCCTGAAACAACGTTTTCCACTTCCTGACATGTCGCCTTCAAAATCATATGACGGGTGAGGCTTGTATGGATCAGTTAGCAAACGATACTTGAGCTTAAGATCGAATCTTCGTAGTAGATTTTACACAGAGTTCAATGTCCTAGGTTAACATAGTATCTCCACTTTCAAGTTTGTCCGGGTCTGGTTCAGGTGATAGCGTTGCTGCTGCAGATGAACAAGCAACAGCATTCGTTTTTTTTTTTTTTCAATCAATCCAGGGCAAATGCCCCCCCCCCCTTTCCCCTTGCGTTCGCCCATGGTTAAGTGATGGAGTTTTATGTCGGGGGCACACTTACAACGACCTGTACAGACAGTAGTGACCGTTTTGTGTTGTTGTTGTGGGGGTGGTGGTGGTAGTGGTAGCAGCAGTAGTACTGGCACTCTAAGGGTGATGTGGTAGCTGTTACACTGGCCACATTTACTTTTCGGTACAGATTAATGCTACACATTTTAGTCATATTAATAGCTATGTAATTTGTGACTCTTCCCGTTTGGATTTTTTTTCTATATGTTTTCCACGCAAATTTGGATATTTTAAGATCTTTTTTGACTCCATTTTGGATGTTTTTGTCAAAGAAAAGTGTCAACATTGATGACGTATGTTTACCGCTCTTTTCCGGCGTCAGTCAGTTGCCATTGTTTCCAGCAGCAGTCACGATGAATTTTCTACAGCTAGTTGCATCTGTACAAGACAAAGAAAGCAGCATTGCCTTCCTGCAACAGCATGGCATTCTGCACAGAACCAGAAGTTGCAGAAACAATCACTCCATTAATTTTGTCGACCCCACCACAGGTGCTCATACGCAATGCATCGAACGTTTGTGGAGGTCGGCAAAGGAGAGAAACAAGAGCCAGAATGGCACCCACAGACATTTATTAGAATCTTACATGTGTGAGTTTCTGTGGCGCAGGCGCGCTCAACGTGCGGGTGGCGACATGTTTGAAACCATACTAGCAGACATTGCTAGATTCTGGCTCCCGAGAGACTACTAGTCCGTCGTCTCTTCTGCCACCGCAGTTTGACCTCAGTTCAGATCTACTAACGTGTACAATCTCTGTGATTGTCAATTCGTGCGTGAACCCAGCAGTATTCATGTAGAATGATTGGCCCTTTTTAGGGCCCCCCACAGTACCCCAATCGGCATTTCCTGCGATTGCACATAGAGTTCACATAGCCAAAGTGCACATTTTACATGTAGTGAAAAAAAAACCGTTGTGACAACAAACACACATACACACAATTTACATTTTATTTTTACAAAAAACGTTGTGACAACAACAACAACAAAACACACACACACACACACGCACGCACGCACACACAATTTACATTTCATTTAAAACACACAATTTATATATTATTTTTAAAAAAAACGCACACGCGCACGCACGCGCGCGCGCACGCACGCGCGCACATACACGCGCGCGCACACACGCGCGCGCACGCACACACACAATTTACATTTCATTTAAAACACACAATTTACATTTTATTTAAAAAAAAAAACATTGTGACAACAAAAACACACACAATTTACATTTCATTTGAAAAAAAAAGGAAATTCACAATGGATAACGTCGGTATTGAACACGGCATCTTCACACGCGCACACGCGCACGCGCGCACACACGCACACACACACACAATTTACATTTCATTTAAAACACACAATTTACATTTTATTTTAAAAAAAACATTGTGACAACAAAAACACACACAATTTACATTTCATTTGATACAAGGCAGATGTGATACCAACTACGCTATGCACTCACATGTTGACATGTTATGAAAACATAACTAATATTGCAGACCGGCCAATTGCGCATCATCAAGCAGCCAAATGCGCATCAACAGACCGAAATATGTCGCACCATAAGACACTAGATGAACACTCAAAAACAGCAGCAGACAGCAGCACACTTGCACCCCTTGAAATAATGAACTGTCAAGTCAGCTGTGGAATTCCCACGGGAATTTCGTGTTTGGGGGAGGCAAAAAATATTGTACCGAATATTCTCTTACTCTAAGGGGTCAGAAATGTTGGCGGGACTTTTATGCAGCCCATCTGTGGGCTGTGGCCCATGGCTTGAAGAACATTGTTCTTAACCACATCAGAGCGACTACTTGGGTCATTAGTGAGTTCACACACAGAAAACAATAATAACAAAGTCTACTGGTACAAGACATGCACAGCCAATACTTCTTTTTCTTCTTATTCTTCTTCTGCTTTCACCCTTAAAAGGGTAGGCAGCCCACTGTGTTGTGGTTTACAGCTAGGCTGCGATAGCTAACCTGTAATCCACAGATGTTTAAATAAATGAAAAAGATGGTAATTTGTTTAGCTGAATTACACAATACTCATTCATTGCTTTAATATGTCATTCTTCTTCTTCTTCTTCTTCTTCCTCTTTTTCTTATTCTTCTTCTGCTTCTTCTTCATTTTTTTCTGGAGCACAGTCAGCTCAAAACCAGGACTGAACTTCATGGGCTAACAACAGATCACATGGTTTGACCACATGACCAAATTGGCAACAGACTGGGCACCACAGATAGAATTGTTATAGAGATGCAGCAGTGACAGATCCAGAGGTCAACCATGCAGAAAATGGACTGCAGACACTTAAAAGTACTATATACGAGGCAAACAGAAGGGCCTGTTCCAGAGATCTCTTCCTGTCTTGACGCTGCAAGGCATTCCTTGAGTAGACATAAAAGAAGGAGAAAAAGACACTGATTTCAGCAAACATAAACATTATGCACTGTCAATCACAGTAAAAGTGAAAATGCAAAAAATAAAAACAAAAAAAAACTATTATCAGTGAATCTGTGCAAACCATTTTTGATGTATATGACTCCGGCGCTTCGAAAGTGTATGATATTCTAAAACACTGAACTAAAACTTGCTTAAGCACCACAGCGTGAAGAAAATTGCAGTCTGCACTGCATCCATTTTAGGCTATGTCGACCTGGGATCCAAGGTCATTTTTTTAATACAAATCTGACAAACTGCAGATTTAAACCCAAGACCTTTAGCTGGCAGGAGAGCGAGCGTCTAGTCCAACAGCACAGCTGAACATAAAATAGGTTACTAGAAACAAATCAGAAAACAACCAAGAAGACCTGGAACATAAAACTGGTTACAAGAAATGAATAAGACAAACATGAAGACATACATTTTGTGTTCCTTTACTGGGGAAGGCCCAGAAATAGATGGAGGTACCGATTTTGTCACTGTCCACGATCCCATCATCCACCAGGCTCTGGACCACCTCCTTGACAGACATGGATGTGATGCCCTTTTCTTTGGGACATAGCTTCTCCAGGTCCTTCAGCTGGAAAAAGTCTTTCTGGGTGTGACAAAACGGGAGAAATATTTCAGTCCGGCAAGAGTTAATTGCCAGTTTTAGTTAAAAGAATTGCGCACGTAAAATAAATATATTTAAACATAGATGCTAAAAGAATAAAAAGGTACGAAGGCGCACATAATTTATGACGTTTTGTGGTGTTACTAGGAGACCTAATTTCGTCACAACACAGAACGATTGCCAGCCATACCATCGGCCTCACCCACAATAATAATACCATATACTATTTCAGGTGAGATTTATAATGGTAGGGAGTAGCTGAGATCCCCTATAAGCCTTAGCTGTATCCTAAAATATTTTATTGAGATCCTACTATTCTATATTCTACCATTGTATAGATATTCCGTAACTTCATCAACCTTGATACTTGTCCGTTGGACAATTCACTAGTCCTTACATATTATGACGTTCTTAAAGTTACTATTCCCCGTTAGGACTATTCAATAGCGAACCCTTCTTCCCTCTGTCACTCTTATATTCATTCGGTCTACTTGCGTAAAGATCTTATAGTAGAAACCATTATCCTGTGCCATGTGGTATCATCAGTTGGGTATACATTACATTGTTTATGTCATTATATTATGCAACACATGATTTGAGTAAAAGTCGTCAGCATTGTGGGCATATAGGGTTGGCCTATGTGTTATAGACCAATTGGTACCTAGGTGTTGATGTGGTCAACATCACACCTGCCGCCTTTACTTCCCATTACTATACCTGGTGTCCGTTAAGGCGAAGTCGACCTGGGTTTTGGGACTCGAACTAATAACTGTCCAATCCGCAGGCGAATGTGTGTCCGCTTAATTATGTCAAGTTTTATATGATCGTGCCATAATTTAGATAGGTATAAACCAACATATTATAATAGGGTGGAGATGTATAATTTTGATTTACTTGTAGGGAAAGACAACATATGAACCTTGTTCTTTCTTGCTTACTACTCTGAAAAACACCACAGACACCGCAACACCTCCACCTGCTCCAGATGTGTCGACATAATGCTCAACACAGGGCTGAATGATGTATTCCGCAGGTTCCCGTGTTACCGTAGTCCTGCCTGCCTGTTTACCAGAGGACCATAATCCCGTATTCCCGTTTTACGCTATGCCTGTTACCTGTGGATTGTGAACCACCATCCCTGTTACCTGTGGATTGTGAACCACCATCCCTGTTACCTGTGGATCGTGAGCTGCCATTCCTGTTACCTTGTGAATTGGGAACCAGACGGTATAGAATGAACAACCGAGATCTCACAGATGAATGTCGCAGTTAGGCGAGGACTATAACAGTCGCAGCCAGAATCTTGTACATTCCTCCCAGAGAAGCTGCAGTTGGACACATCCCGTATATCGTAAAGCTGAGTGCTGAGTGTTACTGAATATTTGTATAAATTAATGTGGTGTCATGATGATACATTTATTTATTTTCTCTGTGTTAATTTGAAAATTGTTGAATTCAATATCAGTATTTTATCAATACAGTTGTGGTTTAGAAATTCCATTTATTGATTTCATCGTATCAAATTTACTTCTTAGGTAGACTAAAGATTGTTCATTGCAATTTATTTGAGTTAAATTTACAAAGTTTTGACTTTGGTGGTTTTTCTGAATTTCTTTAGGACATTTTCGGGGATTCACCCTATTCTTTAACTTTCTGTATTCTCCTTCCTCTATTTTCCAGAACTCAGGGACCGTTATAATTCCCCTAGACTTATTTAATTCGAGCCCTGTAAGTTAATTTGGAAGGATATAGGGGATCTCCAGGCGACGATAGATTCCGCCAAAAAAAATAGTTGATTACAATTGGGGTCTCTTAAGCGGGATTTTTTTTTAAAAGTTAGGACATTAAAAGTAGTCATTAATAGGAAATTGGTAGGAATTTAAAGGTAAATAATATTAGGCAAAAATTAGCTTTAGGGAAAACAATATAATAACTTTACACTTGTGTTAATTTGATTGGTGTTTGCGTGTGTTCTTTTAAAGTATATTCTGCAGGTAAAATGGCAACAAGACCCTCACTTATGGAGTTGGCGGAGCTGGGGAAAACTCTCGGTTATGCTGGCGAAGAATTAAAGGCATATCTTCAGGAGATACAACGAGAATGGCGACAGGAGGACCGTGAAAGGCGTCAAGAGGAGATCGAGCGAGAGGAGAGAGAAAGACAAGAACGCATCAGACTAGCTGAGATAGCTGCTGAGAAAGAACGAGAGATGAGAGCTCATGAACTCCGTCTCAGAGAGCTTGATTTACAATCTCAGTCTACCTCTAGTACAGCAGTTAATGCGCAACCTTCTGTCTCTGAGGCACATTCTTTTGGCCATCCTCACCTTCTTGGGCCGATGTCTTTTCCTTTTCCTCAGTTTAATGAACGCGAGGATAGAATGGATGTGTTTTTGGAAAAATTCGAAAACGTTGCTAGGTCTTATTTGTTGGATAAAGAGAAGTGGTGTCTGAAACTTTCACTGTCTTTAAGAGGTCCTTCTTATGAATGTTATTCGAGATTGCCTCCTGGTCAAGAGACCAACTTCGAGTTCTTGAAAAATTCTTTGCTGAAGAGATATGAGTTGACGGCCTCTGCATATCGTAACAAATTTCGTAATGCTAAAAGAGAGCCGGGAGAAACCATTTCTCAATTCTTTTCAAGAATTAAATCTTATCTGCTGAAATGGCAGAGTTTAGCATCATTTACCCAGACCTATGAA
>CAJHNH020002370.1:0-111716 GCA_905116865.2 Candidula unifasciata | reverse complement strand
GACAGAATAAACATGAATGTTGGAGAGAGTGATAGTATAAACATGAAATGTTGGAGAGAGTGACCAGATAAAACATAAATGTTTGAAAGAGTAACAGAGAGACATAAATGTTGGAGATGAGTGGACTAGATAAAACATCTCCCCCCCCCAAAAAATGTTGGAGAGAGTGACAGATAAACATAAATGTTGGAGAGAGTGACAGATAAACATGAATGTTGGAGAGAGTGACAGATAAACATGAATGTTGGAGAGAGTGACAGATAAACATGAATGATGGAGAGAGTGACAGATAAACATATATGTTGGAGAGAGTGACAGATAAACATGAATGTTGGAGAGATTGGCAGATAAACATGAATGTTGGAGAGAGTGACAGATAAACATGAATGATGGAGAGAGTGACAGATAAACATACATGAATGTTGGAGAGAGTGACAGATAAACATGAATGATTGGAGAGAGTGACAGATAAACATGAATGTTTGGAGAGACTGACCTGATAAATAATATGAATGTTGGAGAGAGTGACAGATAAACATGAATGTTGGAGAGAGTGACAGATAAACATAAATGTTAGAGAGAGTGACAGATAAACATAAATGTTAGAGAGAGTGTCAGATAAACATAAATGTTGGAAAGAGTGACAGATAAACATGAATGTTAGAGAGAGTGACAGATAAACATAAATGTTAGAGAGAGTGACAGATAAACATGAATGTTAGAGAGAGTGACAGATAAACATGAATGTTAGAGAGAGTGACAGATAAACATGGAATGTTATAGAGAGTGACAGATAAACATGAATGTTAGAGAGAGTGACAGATAAACATGAATGTTAGAGAGAGTGACAGATAAACATGAATGTTAGAGAGAGTGACAGATAAACATGAATGTTAGAGAGAGTGACAGATAAACATGAATGTTAGAGAGAGTGACAGATAAACATGAATGTTAGAGAGAGTGACAGATAAACATGAATGTTAAGTAACGGAAGTCAGATGGTATGGACAAGGCGAAAGCATGTGTAGCAGTAGTAAATTTTACCAGACAAGGACATCACACAAGCGATAAACACGCAATGACACAAAGTGCCACCATGTGGATGAGGATCACCCATGGAGAAGTCCCGGAAACCGCGTTCAGAGATTAGACCATATTTATGGCCTGGCTATATTGCGGCCCCTGGCAAGAGACAGGGCGGATGTGCAAAATAACCAAAAATTGTATCCTACAAGGGGATGACTAATATAAGGCGAAAGTCGGGTGTTGGTGTTAATCAACGGGGGCGATTCGTTCGGGAAAAAAAGGCCAGCCAAGCGAGACAGAGTTGAAAGAAAGTTTGAATAGTGGTAGCTGGTGGGAATAACATGGGGGAGACGGTGGAAAAGTAGACTGAAATCTGTTAACAGAGTACATTTAGGAGTGTAGGGATGGAGTGTTGAATGTTGAAAGATGGACAATTTGGCGACTGTAAGTGCTCGTGGAGTTGGATTTATTGTTGAGTGTGAGGTGTGACAGACAGTTCATGATGACCGATAAATTGTGTAGTGTGAGGTGTGACAGACAGTTCATGATGACCGATAAATTGTTGAATGTGAGGGGTGACAGTTCATGATGTGTATGAAGATTGACAAATTGGCTAGTAAGATTGTTCATAGGTCATGTGATTTATAGGCAGTGACTTCGGACCAGTGACGACTCTTGTGCATCATCTGTCTGTGGTTATCAGTTGTTTTCACCCAAATCTACACTCCCACCCTGTGGCCCCACCCCGTGGCCCCACCCCGTGGCCCCACCCCGTGGCCCCACCCCGTGACTCCACCCCGTGGCTAAATTCCAAGCCCATATTCCCCTTCAGCAATGCCACTCATTACCCTGCCTATTTGAAATGCGAGATGCAGTTAGAGTGTTTTGAATGCGTGGCAGTAGATTCCCGTAACTCAGTTGAATCAATTTCCCGTTACTCAGTTGACCCAAGTTCACGTTAATCGGTTGACTCAATTTCCCGTTACTCAGTTGACTCAAGTTTCCGTTACTCGGTTGACTCAAATTCCCGTTACTCAGTTGACTCAATTTCTCGTTACCCAGTTGGCTCAAGTTTCCCTTACTCAGTTGACTCAAGTTTCCGATACTCTGTTGACTCAAGTTCCTGTTACTCAGTTGTCTCAAGTTCCCGTTACTCATTTCTCTCCTGCCGATAAATGGGACATGACTTTTTTAAAATTTATCTGTTCTGTGTCTCTCCTGCCGATAAATGGGAAATGACTTTTCTTTTTAAATTGTATCTGTTCTGTATCTCTCCTGTCGATACATGGGAAATGACTTTTTCATTGTATCTGTTATGTGTCTCTCCAGCCGTGGAATGCGAAAAAAATCTGTTCTGTGTCTCTCGAGCCGATAAATGGGAAATAACTTTTAATTGTATCTGTTGTGTTTTCTCCTGCCGATAAAAGGGAAATGACTTTTTTTTTTAAATTGTATCTGTTCTGTGTCTCTCGAGCCGATAAATGGGAAATGACTTTTTTATTGTATCTGTTCTGTGTTTCTCCCGCCGATAAATGGGGAATGATGATTTTATTGTACCTTTTGTGTGTCTCTCCCGCCTATAAATGGGAAATGACTTTTTTTTTTTTTGCTTGTAGCTGTTCTGTTTCTCTCGCGCCTATAAATGGGAAATGACTTTTTTTTATTGTATCTGTTCTGTGTTTCTCCAGCCAATAAATGGGAAATGACTTTTTTTTTTTGGTGTTGTATCTGTTCTGTGTCTCTCCGGAAGTAAACATTTTTATAGCTATCACGCTTTTTTTATTCTTTGTATCTCTCGGAGTAAAAATAGGAACAAAGTTTAAACTTTATATATTCTGTGTATTTCCCAGAGTAAAGATAAAAACAAAGTTCACACTGTGTATAATTTGTGTATTTCCCGGAGTAAAGATGAAAACAAAGTTCACACTAACTTACATATATCCAGTGTATCTCCTGGATTAAACACGGTAACAAAGTTCACACTGTATATGTTCTGTTTATCTCCTGGAGTAAAGATGGGAACAAAGTTCACACTGTATATATATTCTGTGTATCTCCTGGAGTAAACATGGGAACAAAGTTCACACTGTGTATATTCTGTGTATCTCCTGGAGTAAAGAGGGCAACAAAGTTCACACTGTATATATTCTGTGTATCTCCTGGAGTAAAGAGGGGAACACAGTTCACACTGTATATATTCTGTGTATTTCCTGGAGTACACAAGGGAGCAATGTTTACACTGTATATATTCTGTGTATTTCCTGGAGTACACACGGGAACAAAGTTTACGACGTAAACATGGGATCAAAGTTCACACTGTATATATTATGTGTATCTCTTGGATTAAAGATGGGAGCAATGTTCACACTGTATATATTATGTGTAACTCTTGGATTAAAAATGGGAGCAATGTTCACACTGTATAAATTATGTGTATCTTTTGGATTAAAGATGGAAGCAATGTTCACACTGTATATATTATGTGTATCTTTTGGATTAAAGGTGGGAGCAATGTTCACACTGTATATATTATGTGTATCTCTGGGATTAAAGATAGGAACAAAGTTCACACTATATATATTCTGTGTATCTCCTGGAGTAAACATGGGAATAGCTTGTACACTGCAGATATTCTGTATATCTTCTGGTGTAATGATTGATGCAAATTTCACACTGTATATATTCTGTGTATCTCTCGAAGTAAAGATACGAATAACGTTCACACTGTATATACTCTGTGTTTCCTCTGCAATAATAAGGTATCGCATTTCCAACTGCTGACAAACAGGTCACACCCTAGACGCTCCGTTCCCATGCCAACAAAACCACATAGAACGTCCATCGATGTTCCTTGTGGAAGGATTCAGCAAAACCAGTAGCACAAACATGCATTAACTGCATGAGGCAGCCGACATGGGAGGCAACACAAGTAGTTCTAAAAAAGAAATGCAGTTAATTAACTATGGAAACAGAAGTTACAACAGATCTGTAGTTGCACAAGCGATTAATCACAGAAGACGCTATCAGTTTTGTGGGAACAGGTCACTCACCATTTTCTCAATGCGGCAGCTACTATTTGTCAAAAGCAAAGACTTGCTACAACTAAAAACAGTCTACCTGCCTATCCTCCATACTGCACAACCCCCTCCCCCCCCCTCCTGCAGTAAACATAGATATAACTTTCACATTTCCACATTATCTCTCTTGTATATCTCCCCCAATAAATAAATGTGTAACCTTTATTGTTTCGGATTATCTCCCCTGTATAACTGCCGCTGTAACTTGGGTATAACTCAGTTATCGACGGACAATCAGTCTACAAGCTGGCAACCATTTACTCGCAGCACAGATGTGGTTTGTCTACAAGCTAGGAACCATTTACTCGCAGCACAGATGTGGTTTGTCTACAAGCTGGGAACCATTTACTCGCAGCACAGATGTGGTTTGTCTACAAGTTGGGAACCATTTACTCGCAGCACAGATGTGGTTTGTCTACAAGCTGGCAACCATTTACTCGCAGCACAGATGTGGTTTGTCTACAAGTTGGGAACCATTTACTCGTAGCACAGATGTGGTTTGTCTACAAGCTGGGAACCATTTACTCGCAGCACAGATGTGGTTTGTCTACAAGCTGGCAACCATTTACTCGCAGCACAGATGTGGTTTGTCTACAAGCTGGCAACCATTTACTCGCAGCACAGATGTGGTTTGTCTACAAGCTGGGAACCATTTACTCGCAGCACAGATGTGGTTTGTCTACAAGTTGGGAACCATTTACTCGCAGCACAGATGTGGTTTGTCTACAAGCTGGCAACCATTTACTCGCAGCACAGATGTGGTTTGTCTACAAGCTGGCAACCATTTACTCGCAGCACAGATGTGGTTTGTCTACAAGCTGGCAACCATTTACTCGCAGCACAGATGTGGTTTGTCTACAAGCTGGCAACCATTTACTCGCAGCACAGATGTGGTTTGTCTACAAGCTGGGAACCATTTACTCGCAGCACAGATGTGGTTTGTCTACAAGTTGGGAACCATTTACTCG
Organism: Candidula unifasciata; assembly: GCA_905116865.2. NCBI lineage: Eukaryota > Metazoa > Mollusca > Gastropoda > Stylommatophora > Geomitridae > Candidula > Candidula unifasciata. The sequence goes on along the minus strand of CAJHNH020002370.1, from coordinate 106,645 downwards.
CAGCACAGATGTGGTTTGTCTACAAGCTGGCAACCATTTACTCGCAGCACAGATGTGGTTTGTCTACAAGCTGGCAACCATTTACTCGCAGCACAGATGTGGTTTGTCTACAAGCTGGCAACCATTTACTCGCAGCACAGATGTGGTTTGTCTACAAGCTGGCAACCATTTACTCGCAGCACAGATGTGGTTTGTCTACAAGCTGGCAACCATTTACTCGCAGCACAGATGTGGTTTGTCTACAAGCTGGCAACCATTTACTCACAGCACAGATGTGGTTTGTCTACAAGTTGGCAACCATTTACTCGCAGCACAGATGTGGTTTGTCTACAAGCTGGCAACCATTTACTCGCAGCACAGATGTGGTTTGTCTACAAGCTGGCAACCATTTACTCGCAGCACAGATGTGGTTTGTCTACAAGCTGGCAACCATTTACTCGCAGCACAGATGTGGTTTGTCTACAAGCTGGCAACCATTTACTCGCAGCACAGATGTGGTTTGTCTACAAGCTGGCAACCATTTACTCACAGCACAGATGTGGTTTGTCTACAAGTTGGGAACCATTTACTTGCAGCATAGATGTGGTTTGTCTACAAGTTGGGAACCATTTACTCGCTGCACAGATGTGGTTTGTCTACAAGCTGGGAACCATTTACTCGCAGCACAGATGTGGTTTGTCTACAAGTTGGGAACCATTTACTTGCAGCATAGATGTGGTTTGTCTACAAGTTGGGAACCATTTACTTGCAGCATAGATGTGGTTTGTCTACAAGTTGGGAACCATTTACTCGCAGCACAGATGTGGTTTGTCTACAAGCTAGCAACCATTTACTTGCAGCATAGATGTGGTTTGTCTACAAGCTGGGAACCATTTACTTGCAGCATAGATGTGGTTTGTCTACAAGCTGGGAACCATTTACTCGCAGCACAGATGTGGTTTGTCTACAAGCTGGCAACCATTTACTCGCAGCACAGATGTGGTTTGTCTACAAGCTGGCAACCATTTACTCGCAGCACAGATGTGGTTTGTCTACAAGCTGGGAACCATTTACTCGCAGCACAGATGTGGTTTGTCTACAAGCTGGGAACCATTTACTCGCAGCACAGATGTGGTTTGTCTACAAGCTGGGAACCATTTACTCGCAGCACAGATGTGGTTTGTCTACAAGCTGGGAACCATTTACTGGCAGCACAGTTGTAGTTTGTCTACAAGCTGGGAACCATTTACTCGCAGCACAGATGTGGTTTGTCTACAAGCTGGGAACCATTTACTCGCAGCACAGTTGTAGTTTGTCTACAAGCTGGGAACCATTTACTCGCAGCACAGATGTGGTTTGTCTACAAGCTGGGAACCATTTACTCGCAGCACAGATGTGGTTTGTCTACAAGCTGGCAACCATTTACTCGCAGCACAGATGTGGTTTCAGAGAAGAATGCAAAGAATTTCATGGAAGGATAGGGACAAAAACCAAGCAGACCTCACTGAGACAGATCAAAGTGGCACACATGTTGGAACAATTGGACGTAGACTTTTTAAAAAAATTATAATATCCAGAAACCATGAGTTGTTAACCCTGTGGCTCGGTACTATGATATCGTAACCCTTGGGCCTTGATTCCATGATAGGTATCGTAAATCTGGGAGAAATGTGGATTTTTCTGACTACCCCAGGACGCAAAGCCAGACCACAAGGAGTTCGTCACCCGGTCACCGCTAAGTCATTTTAAACCAACTACGCTAGCGAGCCGGGCGAGTCGTAAATAGATAGTCAATATTTTTTGTGTGTGGAAAAGTTATAATGAGAACTTCGTAACAGCTGACAAAATTGATAGAAAGAGAGCAAAAGGAGCGCAAAGAGATATACACCTGGATGGTTGGGTGAGTGATGGGTGAGACAAAAACATTGACCTGATCCGTGATTCTGGTGATCATGTGAGATGACCAAACATGAAAGCCTGTATATTCTGGAGGACATGGTTTTCTCTCCAAGATGGCTGAAACGATTGAATTTTTACTTGAAGCAAAAATGTGAGCTGCGAATTTGAAAAAATACCTCGTTGCAAGAAATTTACCCTCCAGTTTACTGCTCAACATAAACAATCTCAAATTTACATGGGCAAATGCTGGCAGAATGTCGTAAACATTCAAGAAAATTAGGAAATCACTTTGCTAGTTCTAGCCTCACTATACCATACTATTCTTCTCAAAGTTGTGGAAGTGACTCTTTTCTTTCAGGAACAAAAACGAAGCTAGTTTTTAATAGATACGTATGAAAATATGACTTCTCCTTACGGCAAGAATGTTTGCGTTGATGCCAGTGGATGCAACAAACTTGAACACAGTGAAACAGTGGATTTGTCCGAACTTAATAAAGTCAGCAAAACTTTTTGTTGTTCAGGATGTAAAAAAAGTCTATTTTAAAATCACAGCAAGAGAGCACAAGGAGTAGCTGTGCATGCAGAAGTTTACTGCTCTTGTTGTGAAGAAATAGATTGTGAAAGGTACCAGGCTTCACGAAGTAATGATAGGGATATATTGTAAGCCATCAACAGCCAGTCTGTTTATTCTGCATAAGTTTCTGGAATGGGTGCAACAACATTCAATTAATTTTTGTAAAAACATGACCTGCAAGGTCTTTATCACAGAACATTTTACAACAAAGCAAATAAATTATGTTCAAAGTAAGAAGATCTATCAAAACGTGAAGTATGTTCTGGTGGATATGGTTTTCTCTCAAACTGTGAAGTATGTTCTGGAGGACATGGTTTTCTCTCAAACTGTGAAGTATGTTCTGGTGGATATGGTTTTCTCTCAAACTGTGAAGTATGATCTGGAGGACATGGTTTTCTCTCAAACCGTGAAGTATGTTCTGGAGGACAAGGTTTTCTCTCAAACTGTGAAGTATGTTCTGGAGGACATGGTTTTCTCTCAAACTGTGAAGTATGTTCTGGAGGACATGGTTTTCTCTCAAACTGTGAAGTATGTTCTGGAGGACATGGTTTTCTCTCAAACCGTGAAGTATGTTCTGGAGGACATGGTTTTCTCTCAAACTGTGAAGTATGATCTGGAGGACATGGTTTTCTCTCAAACTGTGAAGTATGATCTGGAGGACATGGTTTTCTCTCAAACTGTGAAGTATGATCTGGAGGACATGGTTTTCTCTCAAACTGTGAAGTATGTTCTGGTGGATATGGTTTTCTCTCAAACTGTGAAGAATGTTCTGGTGGATATGGTTTTCTCTCAAACCGTGAAGTATGTTCTGGAGGACATGGTTTTCTCTCAAACAGTGAAGTATGTTCTGGAGGACATGGTTTTCTCTCAAACCGTGAAGTATGTTCTGGAGGACATGGTTTTCTCTCAAACTGTGAAGTATGTTCTTGAGGACACTGGTTTCTCTCAAACTGTGAAGTATGTTCTGGAGGACATGGTTTTCTCTCAAACAGTGAAGTATGTTCTGGAGGACATGGTTTTCTCTCAAACAGTGAAGTATGTTCTGGAGGACATGGTTTTCTCTCAAACCGTGAAGTGTGTTCTGGAGGACATGGTTTTCTCTCAAACTGTGAAGTATGTTCTTGAGGACACTGGTTTCTCTCAAACTGTGAAGTATGTTCTGGAGGACATGGTTTTCTCTCAAACTGTGAAGTATGTTCTGGAGGACATGGTTTTCTCTCAAACCGTGAAGTATGTTCTGGAGGCCATGGTTTTCTCTCAAACTGTGAAGTATGTTCTGGAGGACATGGTTTTCTCTCAAACAGTGAAGTATGTTCTGGAGGACATGGTTTTCTCTCAAACAGTGAAGTATGTTCTGGAGGACATGGTTTTCTCTCAAACCGTGAAGTATGTTCTGGAGGACATGGTTTTCTCTCAAACAGTGAAGTATGTTCTGGAGGACATGGTTTTCTCTCAAACAGTGAAGTATGTTCTGGAGGACATGGTTTTCTCTCAAACCGTGAAGTATGTTCTGGAGGACATGGTTTTCTCTCAAACTGTGAAGTATGTTCTTGAGGACACTGGTTTCTCTCAAACTGTGAAGTATGTTCTTGAGGACACTGGTTTCTTTCAAACTGTGAAGTATGTTCTTGAGGACACTGGTTTCTCTCAAACCGTGAAGTATGTTCTGGAGGACATGGTTTTCTCTCAAACAGTGAAGTATGTTCTGGAGGACATGGTTTTCTCTCAAACTGTGAAGTATGTTCTGGAGGACATAGTTTTCTCTCAAAATGTGAAGTATGTTCTGGAGGACATGGTTTTCTCTCAAACTGTGAAGTATGTTCTGGAGGACATGGTTTTCTCTCAAACCGTGAAGTATGTTCTGGAGGACATAGTTTTCTCCTGAACAGTGAAGTATGTTCTGGAGGACATGGTTTTCTCTCAAACCGTGAAGTATGTTCTGGAGGACATGGTTTTCTCTCAAACAGTGAAGTATGTTCTGGAGGACATGGTTTTCTCTCAAACTGTGAAGTATGTTCTGGAGGACATGGTTTTCTCTCAAACCGTGAAGTATGTTCTGGAGGACAAGGTTTTCTCTCAAACAGTGAAGTATGTTCTGGAGGACATGGTTTTCTCTCATACTGTGAAGTAGGTTCTGGAGGACACTGGTTTCTCTCAAACCGTGAAGTATGTTCTGGAGAACATGGTTTTCTCTCAAACTGTGAAGTATGTTCTGGAGGATATGGTTTTCTCTCAAACTGTGAAGTATGTTCTGGAGGATATGGTTTTCTCTCAAACTGTGAAGTAGGTTCTGGAGGACATGGTTTTCTCTCAAACTGTGAAGTATGTTCTGGAGGCCATGGTTTTCTCTCAAACAGTGAAGTATGTTCTGGAGGCCATGGTTTTCTGTCAAAACGTGAAGTATGTTCTGGAGAACATGGTTTTCTCTCAAACCGTGATGTATGTTCTGGAGGATATGGTTTTCTCTCAAACAGTGAAGTATGTTCTGGAGGACATGGTTTTCTCTCAAACTGTGAAGTAGGTTCTGGAGGACATGGTTTTCTCTCAAACTGTGAAGTATGTTCTGGTGGATATGGTTTTCTCTCAAACTGTGAAGTATGTTCTGGTGGACATGGTTTTCTCTCAAACTGTGAAGTATGTTCTGGAGGCCATGGTTTTCTCTCAAACTGTGAAGTATGTTCTGGTGGATATGGTTTTCTCTCAAACCATGAAGTATGTTCTGGAGGACATGGTTTTCTCTCAAACTGTGAAGTATGTTCTGGAGGACATGGTTTTCTCTCAAACAGTGAAGTATGTTCTGGAGGCCATGGTTTTCTCTCAAAACGTGAAGTATGTTCTGGAGGACATGGTTTTCTCTCAAACCGTGATGTATGTTCTGGAGGACACTGGTTTTCTCTCAAACTGTGAAGTAGGTTCTGGATAACATGGTTTTTTCTCAAACAGTGAAGTATGTTCTGGAGGCCATGGTTTTCTCTCAAACTGTGAAGTATGTTCTGGAGAACATGGTTTTCTCTCAAACTGTGAATTATGTTCTGGAGGCCATGGTTTTCTCTCAAACTGTGAAGTATATTCTGGAGGACATGGTTTTCTCTCAAACTGTGATGTATGTTCGGCAAGTCCATGCACAGCAGTCAGGCATCACTCTACATGATGATGATGTGCTGGATATTAATGTCAGCTTGGATGGCCCTTGGCTGATGAGAGGCCACACATCTCAGACTGTAGTTGGCTGTCCAGTGGATCTATTTACTGGACGTTTCGTTGTTGTGTGTGTTATGTCCACACATTGTTAGCTATGTGACACCACTAGTAAGAAACTTTGCAGAAGCAAACCAGCTGACTTTGAGGCATAGAAAACAAACCAGAACTACATAAATATCGTTTGCTCATTGAAGACACGCTGACTGACCATAAAATACTCAGTAGATGTGTGTCAGTTCAAATAAGTGTTTACTCAACTTTAACGGAGCTCGCTGTATTAAAGACAAGATTGCCACACGCAAACGCATTCAGTTTACAGTTGTACCTGCATCAAGAGTTCAACTGTAGTGCTGCTGGCAAAGACACTGCCCAGTTTTTGTGTATTTTCTTCAGACCTGCGTATGGAGAGACTGGGAGCATCTAGGAGGCAGAAGAGAGTAGCATCTAGGAGGCAGAAGAGAGTAGCATCTAGGAGGCAGAAGAGAGTAGCATCTAGGAGGCAGAAGAGAGTAGCATCTAGGAGGCAGAAGAGAGTAGCATCTAGGAGGCAGAAGAGAGTAGCATCTAGGAGGCAGAAGAGAGTTAGAAATAGCTTGAAGTATCACAAGAACAATAAACTAAGACAGGCGACAGTGTCTGATATGTTAAAACTAAAGAGACAAGAAGAGCTGCATGTCGTAGAAGGCGGTCTGCATGTGCAGCTGGTTTGTTTTAATGACAACACACTGAGAGAAACAGTTTATGTGTAAAATACCTTGTTTAAACATTAGGATAACTTTATTAGTATAGTAAAAAATGAAACTAATTTATTTTGTTTCCTGGTTTCCTCATTTTGCCATTTTGTTGTTGTTTACTTGGTAACATTGTTTCTTTAAAACATTTTTTTTTTCAAATTATAGTGAAATTGTATATACATTTTTAACATTGTTTTACTGACATCTAAATAAGTATGATTAAGAAACTACGATTTAGTTTTTGTGCCGCAGTCAGAAAGCCACAAACATTGTCAATGAAAAGTTGTAACAATTTTAAAATTAGGTAGACAAAAATGGCAAGTGATATCCCCCAAAAATATCTTCCGTCAGCAGACAGAAGAAGAAGAAGAAGAAGAAGAAGAAGAAGAAGAAGAAGAAGAAGAAGAAGAAGAAGAAGAAGAAGAAGAAGAAGAAGAAGAAGAAGAAGAAGAAGAAGAAGAAGAAGAAGAAGAAAAAAGAAGAAGAACGAACGAACGAACGAACTTTATTTTCAAAGGGTCACAAATTGGAAGAAGAAGAAGAAGAAGAAGAAGAAGAAGAAGAAGAAGAAGAAGAAGAAGAAGAAGAAGAAGAAGAAGAAGAAGAAGAAGAAGAAGAAGAAGAAGAACAAGAACAAGAAGGAGAAGAAGGAGGAGAATAAGAAGAAGACTAATAAGATTGATAATAAAAATCACCAGTTGTGAGTCTGTTAGGCTCGGGAGCATAATAAATGTAAATTATTAATTGATCTACCTTGCGAATCTCCATATAGCAGACATTGGTAAGGACATTTCTGAAGTACAATTTTGTGACAACCAATTGTTGTACGGATAACCAGTTTTGTTTGTGTTTGGAAAGCCGGGCTACCGGCCATACTGACGCGCCCAACTCGGGGTTGGGCGGCTTTGCGCGCGCTAGTTCAGTCAGTAACAGTCCAGGAAGGCATTCAACAAGAACTAGTTGGAGAGGTTATGTGTAGGTAGTCGCTCCGTTGTCCAGTTTCTAACAGGTAACTGATATGTGTGTTTATCAATCTGTTTTCATTGTGTAGATTTTTTTCGCAGATGTTATTTGTGCTGCTTTTTGTTTGCTGTCTGAGAGTTTTTCAGGCATGTGTCAGTCGCAGGTCGTGTATCACGTGATGGTAGAAAGAATAGTTTGTGGATCTCAGAACAATAAATTCAGACTTGAAATAATTGAAACGAGATTATCCAAATAAGCTACAAAATACGACCAAGATATGGCAAGAAGAACTGCGTTAACTAAAGAGATAGGTTAACTTGGGATGCAACTAAAGCAATGAGATGAATATAACGGATCTACACAGATTAAATTTTTAATTCGTATAACTGCAGAAGCGCCAGGATCAGGGGGGGGGGGGGGGGGGGGGGGCATTCAACTTGTCCATGCCTATCTCTCCCCCACCCACCGCAGACAGCAAAAAAAAGTATCAAAAAATGCGGGGAAGGGGTGGGGGTGAGGGTAAACTTTGTGTAAAAATATGTGTTATTTTTACTATATTTTTAAATCTATTATTCACTTTTATTACTACTATTATTTACTAATCCAGAGATTATTATTAGGGCTGTACCGAATAGTGATTTTTACTATTCGGCTGAATGCAAATAAGGGAACCAACTATTCGGCTGAATACGAATACGAATACGAATAGTGTATAATGTATAAAATATGTCTCCCAAAAAAAAAAAATCATTGATAATGTCAAATTTACGCTAAACTTCACATAAAGTAGCACAGAATAGTCATCTTCTTCTTTAGCATTCTGAGCCCTTGAGGTTTACTGCTGCAGATATCACTCGTCTCCATTCGTCTCTGTGGCTGGCCTTCTCTTCATAATTTTACCAAGTGTTTGCAAGTCTGGCTGGACATTATCCCTCGAACTTCCTGCAATATTTACATCACCCATCGAGTAGCAGCACTATAACTATCACCACCATCAGCACCACAGCTACTAAGAAAACTGTAACTACTGCCAGTTTTGCCACCTGACTAGGTGGGTATAGACAGGGGGTCGTGAGCCAGAGAAGCCACATGGCTAGTGCTGTCGCCAAGGACTGTTCAGGCTAGGAAGTTCAATTGTGCCCCCGGCAGAAAAACTACATCGTCTTATCAGTGGTCGAACCCAGGTCTCCCGCATGACAGCCCGACGTTGTAACCACTCGGCCAACTACAACAACAGCAACTTCTGTTACTACTACCACTGCGTCTACTATGAACAGAATAATCTTGCGGGCGGGGCGGTTACTGTGACTTCCCTGACATTGGCAGTAGTGATGTCATTAATGTCAAGTGAGATGCGTACCGCGAAGAAGATCGTGTCGATTCTGGTGGATATGGGAGTTAGGTCTGGGCACCAAGCGCAAGAGTCGTCTGATTAATCACCACGGAATGGGTGTCATTTGTAATATTTGCACTTGTGCAGCTATCGAGAAAAAAATCTGAGAACCTGTGCTTTTGTCCGGAATACTGTGATGATAGTTCTTACTAATTAGTAGTCCTTCATTCCGATATCTTTTCATTCCCATATCTTTTCATTCCTGTACAGTTTTTAAACAGTTTTCATTTCATTTCCATAACTATTAATTCCAGCTTGATTTTATTTCCACATCTGTACATTTCCAAAAAGTCTGTCAACAACTTCCCGTCCCCACAACGAAATAATTTAATATATCACACAGCTTTATGCAAATATCTGAGGTCAATATATCATACAGCTTTATGCAAATATCTGAGGTCAATATCTCATACAGCTTTATGCAAATATCTGAGGTCAATATATCATACAGCTTTATGCAAATATCTGAGGTCAACATCAAAGCTCAGAAACGCAGCAACGAAACATAAATCCGGTCGTCGGAAAACAAAGCCAAGATGCGGATAATATAGTCAATAGAACTATGAAGTTCGTGCTTTGTTATATTAAAAACTAGTGTCTATTCCGGTGTAACATTGTGTCAAAATTGCAAAGCAATCGGTTAAGAACTTTCGTCATACAGCTTTAAGCAGATTTGTGCGATCAACACTCAAAGTTCACCTACCAATTAAAACCTCCGCCGGGAACACGGCAACGAAAAATCTGATGTGATCGTCGCTGGTGCTATGTGGTTAGTGCTATGTGCGACACTAAAAGACACGTGCGTATTGGAATGCAACGCTGTGTCAAACTTTTTGGGAACACACCGAAAAACGGGACTGTCGGCGTGAAAACTCAACGTATAATTAGCCTAGTTTGGTGACGTCAGCAGTATGGCCCGTCTTGCCTCATAGTTCTAGTGATTCACAGTATTCCCAACTACTTGACTGCTACACTGTAATGTTTTTTTTTTCCTTAAAAATGAGACAGATGTAAATAAAACAAACTTATTTAAATATCTAGGATAATTTCTCACCTCAGATGAAAGAATGGATAGAGAAATCAACATACGATGTGCGAAAGCAAATCAGGTTATGGGGAAATTAAGACCGCAGTCAGCCAAATCAAATCTCATAAAAACGTTGTTTTTTTGGGCCAACATTGTGCTACCAGGACCAGACATGGAACAGACATGGACCAGACATGGACCAAACATAGACCAGACATGGACCTGACATGGACCAAACATAGACCAGACATGGACCAAACATGGACCTGACATAGACCAGACATGGACCAGACATGGACCAGACATGGTCCCTTACTACAACTAATGAACGGAAGATCGTAACAACAGAGAGGAGATATCTTACGAGAGCTGCCTGTGTTTCAGAAAGAAGATTAGAAGAAGACTGGAACTGAAACCAGAGATTCAGTTTATTAAAGAACAAAATGAGATGGTTTGGCCACCTGACGAGATGCTCTGGTATCAACTGCCACAAAGAGCCACTCTGAAGAAATATAATAAACAGAGAGCAAGGGGGAGACAACGCAAAATATAGAGCGACTTCATCAGGGGCAACATAACAGAAATGAATCATAACTTGTACAATGCATTGGAAAAAGCTAGTGCCTGACAAAATGTACTGTCATATACCAGTCCTCTGTGCTAGTGCCTGACAAAATGTACTGTCATATACCAGTCCTCTGTACTAGTGCCTGACAAGATGCACTGTCATATACCAGTCCTCTGTGCTAGTGCCTGACAAAATGTACTGTCATATACCAGTCCTCTGTGCTAGTGCCTGACAAAATGTACTGTCATATACCAGTCCTCTGTGATAGTGCCTGACAAAATGTACTGTCATATACCAGTCCTCTGTGCTAGTGCCTGGCAAAATGTACTTTTATATACCAGTCCTCTGTGATAGTGCCTGGCAAGATGTACTGTCATATACCAGTCCTCTGTGATAGTGCCTGACAAAATGTACTGTTATATACCAGTCCTCTGTGATAGTGCCTGACAAAATGTACTGTCATATACCAGTCCTCTGCGCTAGTGCCTGACAAAATGTACTGTTATATACCAGTCCTCTGTGATAGTGTCTGGCAAGATGTACTGTCATATACCAGTCCTCTGTGCTAATGCCTGGCAAAGTGTAATGTCATATACCAGTCCTCTGTGCTAGTGCCTGGCAAGATGTACTGTCATATACCAGTCCTCTGTGCTAGTGCCTGGCAAAGTGTACTGTCATATACCAGTCCTCTGTGCTAGTGCCTGGCAAAATTTACTGTCATATACCAGTCCTCTGTACTAGTGCCTGACAAAATGTACTGTTATATAGCAGTCCTCTGTGATAGTGCCTGACAAAATGTACTGTCATATACCAGTCCTCTGTGCTAGTGCCTGACAAAATGTACTGTTATATACCAGTCCTCTGTGATAGTGCCTGACAAAATGTACTGTCATATACCAGTCCTCTGTGCTAGTGACTGACAAAATGTACTGTTATATATCAGTCCTCTGTGATAGTGCCTGACAAAATGTACTGTCACATACCAGTACTCTGTGCTAGTGCCTGGCAAAATGTACTGTCATATACCAGTCCTCTGTGCTAGTGCCTGGCAAAATGTACTGTCATATACCAGTCCTCTGTGCTAGTGCCTGACAAAATGTACTGTCATATACCAGTCCTCGGTGCTAGTGCCTGGCAAAATGTACTGTCATATACCAGTCTCCTGTGCTAGTGCCTGGCAAAGTGTACTGTCATGTTCTCAGATCTGTTCCCCTACTTTTATACCTTACCAACAAATATCAGTTTTAATTAAAAGTAGTACTGATCAGCTTGCCAATGAAATACAACCATGAATGATGACATCAATGTTTCGGCTAGAAAACCTTTATAAATACATCTCTCGGTTTTATGAGAGGGAACGCTCCTATTAGGCCGAGTCGTGTCGTTTATAATCCTGTCTTTCTAACTCCTCCTGTCTCAACATGATGAATAGAAGGTTCTCCTTGTGGTACAGACAACACGGGGAGGTTACGAGTAAGTTATTACATCATTCAACACACACTGAACGCATGTAAGAATTCTGGTTGGTGTCTATACTGCTTTTTACTTTGTTACAGCACAGTTGTATTCCATCTAGAAATATGTCAAGTTAACACATCAGTATAGAAGGTATTAAGAGCAAGTAAAAAAACACAATATCAAACGAATGAAAGAACCAACTTTATTTTTATACACTTGTGTGTCTGTGTATGTGTGTCTGCGTGTATGTGTGTCTGCATGTATGTGTGTCTGCGTGTATGCCTGTATACACTTGTGTGTCTGTGTATGTGTGTCTGCATGTATGTGTGTCTGCGTGTATGTGTGTCTGCGTGTATGTGTGTCTGCGTGTATGCCTGTATACACTTGTGTGTCTGTGTATGTGTGTCTGCATGTATGTGTGTCTGCATGTATGTGTGTCTGCATGTATGTGTCTCTAAATGTATGTGTGTCTGCTTGTATGCCTGTACACACGTGTGTGTCTGTGTATGTGTGTCTGCATGTATGTGTGTCTGCGTGTATGTGTGTCACCGTGTATGTGTGTCTGCGTGTATGCCTGTATACACTTGTGTGGCTGTGTATGTGTGTGTGCATGTATGTGTGTCTGCGTGTATGCCTGTATACACTTGTGTGTCTGTGTATGTGTGTCTGCATGTATGTGTGCCTGCATGTATGTGTGTCTGCATGTATGTGTGTCTGCGTGTATGTGTGTCTGCATGTATGTGTGTCTGCATGTATGTGTGTCTGCATGTATGTGTGTCTGCATGTATGTGTGTCTGCATGTATGTGTGTCTGCATGTATGTGTGTCTGCATGTATGTGTGTCTGCGTGTATGTGTGTCTGCATGTATGTGTGTCTGTATGTATGTGTGTTTGCATGTATGTGTGTCTGCATGTATGTGTGTCTGTATGTATGTGTGTCTGCATGTATGTGTGCTGCGTGTATGTGTGTCTGCATGTATGTGTGTCTGCGTGTATGTGTATCTGCATGTATGTGTGTCTGTGTATGTGTGTCTGCATGTATGTGTGTCTGCATGTATGTGTGTCTGCATGTATGTGTGTCTTCGTGTATGTGTGTCTGCATGTATGTGTGTCTGCGTGTATGTGTCTGCATGTATGTGTGGCTGCGTGTATGTGTGTCTACATGTATGTGTGTCTGCATGTGTGTGTGTCTGCGTGTATGCCTGTATACTTTTGTGTGTCTGTGTATGTGTGTCTGCATGTATGTGTGTATGCATGTATGTGTGTCTGCATGTATGTGTGTCTGCATGTATGTGTGTCTGCATGTATGTGTGTCTGCATGTATGTGTGCCTGCATGTATGTGTGCCTGCATGTATGTGTGTCTGCATGTATGTGTGTCTGCATGTATGTGTGTCTGCATGTATGTGTGTCTGCATGTATGTGTGTCTGCGTGTATGTGTGTCTACATGTATGTGTGTCTGCGTGTATGTGTGTCTGCATGTATGTGTGTCTGTGTGTATGTGTGTCTGCATGTATGTGTGTCTGCGTGTATGTGTGTCTGCATGTATGTGTGTCTGCATGTATGTGTGTCTGCGTGTATGTGTGTCTGCATGTATGTGTGTCTGCGTGTATGTGTATCTGCATGTACGCCTGTATACACTTGTGTGTCTTTGTATGTGTGTCTGCATGTATGTGTGTCTGCATGTATGTGTGTCTGTGTGTATGCCTGTATACACTTGTGTGTCTGTGTATGTGTGTCTGCATGTATGTGTGTCTGCATGTATGTGTGTCTGCATGTATGTGTGTCTGCATGTATGTGTGTCTGCATGTATGTGTGTAGCACAGTCGTGCCTATACATCCCCCAAGAAATAGATGTGCCTAGTTCGGCCAAGGGTGAATGAATATAGTTCGTATCTCTCTTCAATCGTATTCAAGAACAAGGCCAGTGATGTAATCAATTACATATGAGCTGGTTTATTCATAATATTCTCGTCACACAGACTTCATAAATTCAATAAGCAATAGTATATGAACAATTCTTATTACTGGCTATTCGTATGCCTCTACGAGTTCCTTAACCACTGTTCTGGCTAAACTCCAAGTTTAACATATACCTTCTAAACGAAGTAAAGCACTAGTTTTCTCCTAACCGGTCTTTCCAGCGGTTCAGCCCTAACCTGTCCTATCAAGCGGTTCCGTGGCTAACTCTCTGTTCTAGTTAAACTCCAAGTTTAACATATCCTTCTAAACGAAGTACAGCACTGGTGTTCTCAACTGGTCTCTCAGGCTGTCCGGTCCTAACTGTCCTATCATGCGGTTCCGGCGCTAACTCACTGTTCTAGCTAAACTCCAAGTTTAACATATACCTTCTAACGAAGTACAGCACTGGTGTTCTCAACTGGTCTCTCAAGCAGTCCGGTCCCAACTGTCCTCTCAAGCGGTTCCGGAGCTAACTTTATTCTCCCGCTTTCCCGCTCTTTCTGACGTACCTTCTTAATCACCCCCCTGTCACCTGTCTTTGGTGGTCACGTTTGGATGAACGTATCTCTTCAGCTGGTCACAGCTCACGGGCACTCGTCGAATGTTTCATCCCTCACTGTCAGATGTCATGGCGGTTATCATGAAGATGTTCTGCATAGTTGGCTAGGCCATGGCTTTCTAATCACCCATTTCTGTCATTTCACACAGTGATGGATTAGTACGCCGTGTGGTGGTCTGAAATGTATGCTTTGTTCATTTAACCCCTTTCTGCCTATACTTCATTACATTCGCCACACACATTTTTTAACAAAATTGTTTCCTATCTTCAATTTTATAAGAACTACTCTAATTATACCCGCTACCTAACTAAACCTTATATGAACATCTAGCCACGTAATGAAAGCATACAACATAACATATAACATCATAAAATTCATGCAGTATAAGGAAAAACGTTACTTCTCCGCAAGAAAGGATGAAAATAGAATCTCTGAGAAAGTCAACATAGACTGAATAATAAGGTACAACCTTTACAGGTTGCTTCCTCAGTTTAACTGCATTTATCGCAACCGTCTTCTGTAACCTCCTGTAGAAATATAGCCGCGTGTTATTGTTTTGCTTCCTATATTCAGTTACCAATCATGTCATGCTTTGGACTGGCTTATCGCCAAGTACGTTTCTAACTGTGTACCTCAGTAAAGTCTGGTAAAACTCAAATCAGTCATGTTTCTGACAGAATGTATAAGAGAGGTTTTGTGGCCAGTAACTCTCTTAGCGAACATAAAACATGTAGGTATTGTAATCTTCACCCACAACCAAACGTGTGGATTTCACTTGTCCGGGAGAGTACAACACGATTAAAAAAAGTTCATAGTGCAAAACCAAATGTAAATATTAAATGGTAAGGACAAAACAACGGTATATACTTAATATTGTCGGACAAATGACATGTAGACACAACAACAGAATATGTGTAGCGAGCGCGGTACCTCTGTACACAGCAATATAGCGTTCGTAAATTGTAATGAATGAAACTAATTACTTGTTATACACCCTACAATCCCACATTTATTGAACCATTTTACGAACGATCCCATTTCGGTCAGTCATGGGAAAAGGAAAGGGGGGGGGGAGGAGCTGTAATTAATGTATGGTTTACTCAGGGTATAAATTCAGTCTACCCCCTGATGATTCTGGCCTACTAACTGTAGTGGATGCTAACTGTTCTAGTTCTATTTCTTCTTCTGTCTTATTAGTGATCTGTGTTTTTTCTTTTCTTAAATGATAAGTTGGCAATAAATCGGAACATCTTATTAATTTTGCTATATTCGGTAGATGCCACTTCATTACGACACTTCTGGCTACTTTTATTTCCGTGTAAATTTCCATCTAATACATTTGATTTTCTCGCATCTTTATTTTCCTGTAAACCATGCCGCTCGTTTAAATCGGTATGCGAATTTTTAATGCCCGACATTCTTGTCTCCTTTTTTGCTCTTTTGTTAGGCGAAGTTTCTACTGTTTCTTCTTCTTCTCTTCTACTATTACATGTACCTTTAACTGGTACTTCTGACGGTTTTAATTCTTCCACACTAGACGGAGTATTAGTCCTGGTTCTAACCGCGACTAAAATTTTACGACCCGTTTTGTTTGTGATTCCAATTTCACTATCTGCGTCGTAGTTTTCTGAGAATAGATCTACCTTTATGTTACTAACTACAAACGGTAATGTATTTATTCCTTCACCTTCTTCTTCTGTAGGCATCACCTGTCTGTAAGACAAATCCTGCTGATTTCTTTCTTTATTTGTCCCTACCCTCTCTACTTTCCTATGTGTGCTATTGCTATCTAGCCTTTTTACTTCTACCGCGTTTACTTCCCATAACCATTCCATTGCTAAACAACCCTCTTCATCTTCTTCTTGTTCCGACTTAACTTTAGTCGGTGTTAACTCTTTATGTTTCTCTATGTTCCCTTCCTCTTTAAAGTATTGACCGCGTTTCCCGTTTACAGTTACCGCATTTACTTCGTTAATGTAGCTTTTATTAAACCGTTTCATGGGATTCCTCTCTTTTAACCCTTTTACTTCTAATCTGTTTGTCTCATCATCAGCAGCGCACGTGCTTTTATTACCTGTCTGCCATAATCCGTTATAGTTACTGACCTCGCGATTATTTCCTAAGTTTTGCAATCTTATATTCTTATTATAGCCTAATTTTCTTAACCTGTCTCTTTTGAATTTGTTGGCTTGATTATGGGTCGTACCGTGGGCCCTGTAATCTTGATTAGTGCCCATCGTGCTAAATCTGGAATCTGGATTACATGACCTGACTCGACTTCGGTTATTATCATGGATATTTCCTACTCTATTTATGTTCTGATATCTGTTACTATTATTATGCCACTGCTCCTGTGCTCTTATATGTCTATTATTTTCTAATTTTCTCAACCTGTCTGCTCTATGGAAATTTTTAAAATGCCCTCGTTCATTCCGTATTTGTGACCTCAGTTGACCCTGATTTTTCTCGTACGCTTTTGTGTTGTCTTGTCTGCGGTACTGATTGTCTCTAGGGTATTGCAATCTCTCGTTAGCATAATTTCGCCTGTCTGGGAAACCGGACAGTCGATTAACCTCGCCGTTACTTCTAGTGACTGTAGCTATGTTATAATTTCTTTCTCTCTGTCTTTGTCTACGACTATCTACAGTTGACCAATGCTGAGCAGTTGTTTGTTCTATAAAAAATGGTATACGGAGTTTTCTACCTAAGTGTGCTACTTCATTGAAAACTCTGCTAAACTGTGCTCTCACTGTTCCTTGATATGCCATTATTAAAACCTGGAAAATTAACTAATGTAAACTAAATTAGAATTTAAAACAGAAAATGTCGTATTACCTTGTTAAGTGCGGTCAGAAAAAAAATTCTCGTTTCACAACACACTGTAATTAAAATCGGCACTGTCCTGGAATTATTTTCTAAGTTAAAAGGAAAGGTAGGGAAAGATAAGAAAAAGTTTTTCCTACACCACTGTAAATTGAAAATCACAATATATTTAAACTAATTAATATTAATGTTCAAGGTTCTTGAAAATCACGCTTATTTTGCAGTTCCTATTTGTAAAATCGGACAGCTCACAGTTCTTGACTTTTCTATAGTCTTCCGAGTGTGTAAAGTTAGGAAAAGTTTATATTATGGCTCCAGACTAAAACGGGCGCGTCCCCCTGATTCTAGTGTAGACGGTTTGCTCCAGGCTAGAACGGGCGTGTCCCCCTGATTCTAGTGTAGACGGTTTGCTCCAGGCTAGAACGGGCGTGTCCCCCTGATTTTAGTGTAGACGGTTGGCTCCAGGCTAGAACGGGCGTGTCCCGCTGATTCTAGTGTAGACGGTTGGCTCTAAAAGGTGGTGCAGGCTGTTGGTCTGGTTTACGTCTCTCTATTCTGATGACGGTTTTTCTCGACTTTTCTTACTCAGCAGGCACAATCATAAACTTGCTTTTAGTTCACCTTTTTATAGCAGTTGCTTATTTGTTATGTTGTAACAGCAGTCTTGTTTTTAAAGATGTCGAGTACACAAGACTGATCGTTGGTCACGGCATCCAAATATCCTCACACTTGTGGCACAGTCGTGCCTATACATCCCCCAAGAAATAGATGTGCCTAAGTCGGCCAAGTTGAATGAATATAGTTCGTATCTCTCTTCAATCGTATTCAAGAACAAGGCCAGTGATGTAATCAATTACATAAGAACTGGTTTATTCATAATATTCTCGTCACACAGACTTCATAAATTCAATAAGCAATAGTATATGAACACTTCTTATTACTGACTATTCGTATGCCTCTACGAGTTCCTTAACCACTGTTCTGGCTAAACTCCAAGTTTAACATATACCTTCTAAACGAAGTAAAGCACTAGTTTTCTCCTAATCGGTCTTTCCAGCGGTTCAGCCCTAACATGTCCTATCAAGCGGTTCCGTGGCTAACTCTCTGTTCTAGTTAAACTCCAAGTTTAACATATCCTTCTAAACGAAGTACAGCACTGGTGTTCTCAACTGGTCTCTCAGGCTGTCCGGTCCTAACAGTCCTATCAAGCGGTTCCAGCGCTAACTCACTGTTCTAGCTAAACTCCAAGTTTAACATATACCTTCTAACGAAGTACAGCACTAGTTTTCTCAACTGGTCGCTCAAGCAGTCCGGTCCTAACTGTCCTCTCAAGCGGTTCCGGAGCTAACTTTATTCTCCCGCTTTCCCTCTCTTTCTGGCGTACCTTCTTAATCACCCCCCTGTCTCCTGTCTTTGGTGGTCACGTTTGGATGAACGTATCTCTTCGGCTGGTTACAGTGCATGTGCTCGCTCACGGGCACTCGTCGAATGTTTCATCCCTCACTGTCAGATGTCATGGCGGTTATCATGAAGATGTTCTGCATAGTTGGCTAGGCCATGGCTTTCTAATCACCCATTTCTGTCATTTCACACAGTGATGGATTAGTACGCCGTGTGGTGGTCTGAAATGTATGCTTTGTTCATTTAACCCCTTTCTGCCTATACTTCATTACATGTGTGTCTGCATGTATGTGTGCCTGCATGTATGTGTGTCTGCATGTATGTGTGTCTGCATGTATGTGTGTCTGCATGTATGTGTGTCTGCATGTATGTGTGTCTGCGTGTATGTGTGTCTGCATGTATGTGTGTCTGCGTGTATGTGTGTCTGCATGTATGTGTGTCTGCATGTATGTGTGTCTGCTTGTATGTGTGTCTGCATGTATGTGTGTCTGCATGTATGTGTGTCTGCGTGTATGCCTGTATACACTTGTGTGTCTGTGTATGTGTGTCAGCATGTATGTGTGTCTGCGTGTATGCCTGTATATATTTGTGTATCTGTGTATGTGTGTCTGCATGTATGTGTGTCTGCGTGTATGCCTGTATATATTTGTGTGTCTGTGTATGTGTCTGCCTATGTATGATTGCCTAAGTATCTTATGGTGTGTGTCTGTGTGTGTGCGTGTGTGTCTGTGTATGTGTGTCTGTGTATGTTTCTACGTGCATGTGTGTCTACGTGTATGTGTGTCTGTGTGTATGTGTATCTGCGTGTCTGTCTGTGTGCGTGTGTGTCTGTTCGTTTGTTGATGGTCTGCCATCAAGAGAGATTTTGTTTCAAATATCATGATGGTTGGATAAACCGCCGTTTGGGTAGCCAACTGGGGGAAAATGGGGGAGGGGCAAACCAAATGATAGGTCGATTGTCTAAAGCTACCTGAAGTTTAAAAAAGTAGTTGCTTATCCTTTACATGACTTTGCAGAACCAACCACAACATTCGTGTGTGTGTATGTGTGTGTATGTGGCTGTGGCTGTTGTGATTTTTCTAGGCAAATTTACGTCCAGTAGTTTGCCATTGTTTATGGACGGTCGGCTCTGGGTACCACTGTCGAAACCAACGCAAGACAAACCGTCAGCAGCTAACATCGAACCTGACATTCCGGTATTGCCAGGCGCGTTCATAACGCCTAAGCCACAGACGACCTGTAGTAACACATAGGATAACGAGGATTTAAAGGGTCTGCGTGGTCTCAGGGCATGGCGTCCTCCAGAGGTCCTGGGTTCAAGCCCCGGTGAAGGCTGAGATTGTTTCACGTGGACTTCTAGTAATTTCCTGTGGTCTATGGGTAGTAAGACCAGTGTGTGTTATTTCACACAGTAAAAACTCTCTTGACAGTTGGAAATCAAAAAGAGTACTATAACGGCGCTGCCCGGGCAAACATTCGGATTTAAATCTACTCAAAGTCTTCAGAATCCTCGCCGGTGCTACGGAGTTCATGCACTGTGCTGAAATTCTTCGGACAGGCTTATGTTCGTAGTAGAACGTAGCATTAATGGGTTACCACCCTTGTGCCATGATGTTGATCCGTCGTCTATACTTAACAAACATCCGTGACGAGTTATTTGTCGTATGTTCGAATCCTCGTGCATGATTTATAAATACGTGGGTAGTGTGGTTGACGACAGAAGAGACACAAGTCGATTAAACGACTTTTGCGGATACAACAAAGACATAGTGTGCATCAAAGTTACATCAGGTAGAGAACTGCAGGGAGCTCGAAAAATTCTTTGCTAGTGGGTTGCGATGTAAAGATATTCTGCTAAAGGTCCACTACATGATGATGATGATGATTAAAATGACGATTAAATTAAGCACAGGACCAGTGACGGTTTTGTTGTTGTTGGTGTTGGTGGTGGTTTTTTTTTTGGGGGGGGGGGGGTGGGGGGGGGGGGGGGGGGGGATTGTATGACAATATTTAAACGTCATAATGCTAATATTTGCTAGCTGCGTATTCTGGCCGTATCTATTATTCATGTGTACGGATAAGGGACACACCAGGTAAAGACACCTGCCTTACAGAAGCTTATTTGGTTGTGAACCAAGCAGAGTTGTTCTTGCAGAGTGTTCGTGGAGGTCACAGGGTGGATTTCCTGTGTTGCCAATATCTTCCAACTTTTGGTTTGGCAAGTGGGTCCTCTCATGTCTTAAAATTCCCATTTACATGTTTCTACCTCCTTGTGTCTGTTATGTTTGTAAGTGCGTGTGGTAGTCCATGGCACCTCCTTGTGTCTACTACGTTTGTACGTGTTTGTGGTAGTCAATGGCACCTAATTGTGTCTGTTATGTTTGTAAGTGCGTGTGGTAGTCCATGGAACCTCCATGTATCTGTTATGTTTGTACGTGTTTGTGGTAGTCAATGGCACCTCCTTGTGTCTGTTATGTTTGTACGTGTCTATGGTAGTCCAGGGATTAGTTTTTTTTGTGGCCTCTTGTGTCTTATGTTTGTAGATTATGGCACCTCTTTGTGTCGTGTGTGGTAGTCTATGGCACCTCCTTGTGTCGATTATGTTTGTACGTGTCTGTGGTAGTTCATGGCACCTCCTTGTGTCGATTATGTTTGTACGTGTTTGTGGTAGTTCATGGCACCTCCTTGTGTCGATTATGTTTGTACGTGTCTGTGGTAGTCCATGGCACCTACCAGCGAGTGGAAATGAAACATTTTGAGAGCTTGCATGTTTTCCTTGGCAACGTATTCGTGTGAATGGGCTGTGTTAGCGCAGTCGATTAGAGGGTCGCTTTCAAATCCAGCTGCGACTCGCTGCCAGCCACGGTTGGTGTTCGAAACCGGAGTTCCCGGGGTTCACCCAGCCTCTAGGAAATGGTTACCAGAATTGACACAATGGAGTAAATAGAGGATAGTCGCTGTAGCGACGGCGACACAGGCGGACAGTTTCTTATCAGCTGTCCGTACTGGTGGCAGAGCACTTATGATTTATAACCGTGTACAATGACGTTGATTCACATCTCCCGACTTTACCTTTACCTTTTAGCTTTGT
The DNA here is from genome assembly GCA_905116865.2 of Candidula unifasciata. NCBI lineage: Eukaryota > Metazoa > Mollusca > Gastropoda > Stylommatophora > Geomitridae > Candidula > Candidula unifasciata. The sequence goes on along the minus strand of CAJHNH020002370.1, from coordinate 85,014 downwards.
TCATGTGAGACATGGATTCTCAACCTTTGAAAAAGAAAGTGGCAGCTTTTGAACTAAATGATTATTTTTCACAATAGCGTGGGCAAAGAAGAAGAAAAAACCTCGACAACAAGAAGAACTGGCCCACAAACAGCATACTCTGCTGAAAGCTGACGTGTTTTGGACATGTCAAGCACCATGTTGGTCCCAGATACCGGCGATGAATGACGAGCCGAGGCCAATTTCCACCAACCTTGATATAGAACATTGAAGTTACTGAAGAAACATTGTCTGTGAAAGCACATAGGGCTGGACAATTGCCCAGAGAAAGGGGGATTTTCAGTGTCGTGATGAGAGCAACGCTCTTTAAAGGGACGTGCTCAATAATGATGATGATGATGAATTAAAAGTTAGGTCTAATGCAAGTGGATAGATTGGACAGGCTAGTTGCTTTAATTAATTGATGAATGAATGGATAGATGGATTGAGGAGTTGAAATACATACTGGATGAGATTATGTATGTATGGATGAATGGATAGATGGATTGAGGAGTTGAAATACATACTGGATGAGATTATGTATATATGGATGAATAAATGAATAATTGAATGGACGAGTGTAAAAATGAATGAAAACATTCGCTCGCAATTCTTGTGGGTTTTTACTTAACATTCATCTTATGTACATTTCTATAAACACTGCCTGCCTTACAGGGAAAATACAATTGTTGAGTGACAGACGGAAGTCTAGAAAAACCCAATGTAAACTTGGTCTGTGTGACCAGTCTGTGACCTCATTACAGAAACAGAGGAAGTTCATTCTTTCGTTCGTTCGTTCGTTCGTTCGTTCTTCGCGTTCAGAGCTGTTAATTACTGAAATGAATATTTTTAGCTGTACCTTTGGATCATATTTTTTTTTTAAATGGTATTTTATATCGCTAATCAATGAATAGTATAAAGATAATGTGAATATATTATGTCACTACACCAGGCATCAAATATCACATCAGCAACCATGAAACCTTCAACATTACACGAGAGAGCTTTATTGTGTTCCTAATCTAGGTGGAAGATTTCCAAATATTCATTAAAGCCTCGGAGGTGTGATTTTTACCAGACAGTTTAAAATTTCCTTCAACAGACTAGACAAGCGTCAAGATGAGATCAAGACAAGAGATTTGCACGAACATCAGAAAGAGGCAATCATGTTATGGTTTCATGTTTCACACATAAAGAGGTTAGGACGTTACAAAAATATATATTATTTATTTATAAACGCGAGAAATGAGCATACGTCGTGTCGTTGCCTCATTTTAAGAAGATTCGGACTAGAAAATGTTAAAGAAAGTGTTAAAGAATGAAGAACAAAAGACGGCAATTGGACGAAACTGCTTAACGGAGAGTATCTATGAGCGAAATTGTCCAACAGCCTTTAGTCATGAAGTGGAAGTCTGTCAGCACATGAACTGATACCACGCTACTGAAGATCGCAAGGAGTGGGGAATCATGATCGACTACGCCAGTCAGGCAAGGTACTAGATGATGATTAACCATATCGTGAAAGGCAACGTTTTTGTTTGTGAATTTAACAATAAAACCGGGGGGGGAGGGGGGGGGGAGTGTCCAGTTTGTAACCCGGCACATCCGTCTGTACCACTTGAGGTTCATGTTAACTCACAGAACCAGCGTGCAGTGGTCACAGGAATCACTCATCTACGCGATGTTTACAGAGCACTTTGTCCAGCGTCTTATTTCAGATATCACAATGCATTTTATTTCTTTACTTGTCTGAAATATCCTGCTTTGATGGTAGGGTTGTCGGTGCATTTTATTTACATTTAAATTGTGCTTGACTGCGCCTCAGTGATTTTTAAAAGAACCCAAAAAGTCAGAAATATAACTGGCGCAACGCCGGCTCAGACGTCAGAGACCCACCTGCCTGCCTACCTGCTTGCCCGTCTTCTTGATTGTTTTGTATGACAGCCTGTTGGCCTGAGAGTTCGAATCTGCCTCTGACTCAGTTGTTTAATACGAAAATGATCATGGCTTTTTGGTCGTAAAAACCGCAAAGGCAACGACCATTTACTCGCGTCTAAAGCTGGACCAGATGGTACCAGGCCGATATGTTGTACAGACTAACCTCCTTTACTTCTACGATATAACTTGCTGACTAATTTAGACTGATGACATGGCAACCAGGGTCGATTTTGAAGAGAGAAATAGTCTTTAACTGGATTGCTTCGGCTAATCCGGCATAAAGAGGGTATTATGAAGTAAAGGCGGCCGGCGTGCCCCTAACTACATAACTCATTGAGTACACGTTTGTCTATACAAATATTAATCTAGCATCATTTACGCGATGCCTTAACGCATGGAAACGATCTTCACACACACACACACACACACACACACACACACACACATACATAAATGGCATAGTTGTATGTTTTGTGTAATTATCACCTTTGCCCTCTTGTCGTGACATGATAGGACAGTTGTACAAATGTACCAGCATAAAGGTCAAAGTTTGAACAATTCCTGTGGCACTAGTAACTGTCTGATTGTATATCCGTCTCGTCTTTCCCTTCAGTGTTGAGCGTCGGCTGTCTTGGATACAATAGACATTGTAGTAGAACAGAGATAGAGCCACTGACAAATTCAACGGGAGGAGATGGGGTGGGGAGGTTTTGGGAGATATTCAATGAGGGTGGAAACATAGCCGGACTAATAAACAGGTTGCGCCTGGTATTATTAGCCTGTCGACTCTTCGATGGCTACTAAAGAAGGGTACAGAGCAGGTGTGAATGTTTTGAGTGCCGTGATGCAGTTTTTGATTCATTCATCTTTTCACGAAAAGGAGAAAACTGGAGTAAGTCGCGGCGATATACAAGGTGGCGGGGAAAGTGGAGGAGAGGCAGAGGGAGACAGCACGGGAAGATGCTGGACCGTCTGACATCATGGCATGGAGGATCATTATGTGTCTGAACTGACTGAAAGTACACGAGACGGAAGATTGTGAACAGACCCGGCTGATAGCTCTTCATGCCATAGAATATCATTATGTGTCTGAACTGGCTGAAAGTACACAAGGGAAGACTGTGAACAGACCCGGCTGTCAGATCTACAGGCTATGGACTACTATATGTAAGAAGACTGAATAGTAATATATATAGGCTAGGCTTCTGAACATAAACCTCAAGCTACTTGAGGCCTGTTCCTCCTCCTCTAATGGTTTCTCTGTGTCAGCACGCCAGGTTGTAAAGGCTTTCCTTCCCTTTAAGTGGTAAACCTTCTGCAAACATAGACTGTGTTAGTGCGCTTTCATTTCCCTCTCCTAACAGAGAAATCAGGACAGGTGTACCAGGCCGTTAGTCAAGTCTAGACGTCTGTGTGACGACATGATGTATCAATGAGACAGTGTCAAATCACAGGCCTAGACGTCTGTGTGAAGGCATGATGTATCAATGAGACAGTGTCAAATCACAGGCCTACACGTCTGTGTGAAGGCATGATGTATCAGTGAGACAGTGTCAAATCACAGGCCTAGACGTCTGTGTGAAGGCATGATGTATCAGTGAGATAGTGTTTAATCACGGGCCTACACGTCTGTGTGAAGGCATGATGTATCAGCGAGACAGTGTCAAATCACAGGCCCTGACGTCTGTGTGACGGCATGATGTATCAGTGAGACAGTGTCAAATCACAGGCCTAGACGTCTGTGTGACGGCATGATGTATCAGTGAGACAGTGTCAAATCACAGGCCTAGACGTCTGTGTGAAGGCATGATGTATCAGTGAGACAGTGTCAAATCACAGGCCCTGACGTCTGTGTGACGGCATGATGTATCAGTGAGACAGTGTTAAATCACAGGCCCTGACGTCTGTGTGACGGCATGATGTATCAGTGAGACAGTGTTTAATCACGGGCCCACTTATAAGGCCTTTGAAAGTACTTGCAATTTAGGACTAGATCTATATTTTATAGACCAATCGGCACTCGGATCAACATCTCACCGACCGCCTTTATTTCTCATGACTTTACCTGGTGCCCATTTTACGCTGTGTCTACGTAGCAGCCAAGGTCTTTTTTTTTTAAATCCAGCTCAGGTAGGGTCCGAACTCACGACCTTTAGATCCGCAGACGAGCGTCTAGCCACAACAGCAGGCGAGCATGTGAGATAATGAGTTGACGCATGTTACACTGAATCTGGGATGTCGTTGTCGGGATGACAATGATCACCTTGAGATTCTTCTAGTCCACTCCCCAAATGGCTAGTTCTTAAGCCAACTTATTGAGCTCTGCAGACCCGTCTACGCAGGGGTACCTTTCAAGTTAGTTCTTTGTGTATCCTTTACAGGACGTTGCAGAACCAACCCCAGCATTGTTTAGGCTGTAGTGGTTTCCTAAGGCAAATGTTACGTTAAATAGTTTGCCATTGGCTACTGAACGGTCAACGCTCTGTAAAGGGTATCTTGCCTTTGTTGTATTAGGGCCTAGCAGTTCCTTAGTGTGGCGCCTCGGTCAGATGTGTCCAAACTTTGAATTGTCAGATGAGATCGGTACAGGAGTGGACACTCGCGGAATCTGAGTTGAACTCTATTGTATTATTATGCCATTAAGTAAAGCAGCTTTTCCCACGCCTTTAGCCTTCTGGGCATACAGGGCTAGACCTTTTTTTTATAGACCAATTAGCAATTGGTGGGTGGTATGGTCAACATCACGCCGGCAGCTTTTACTTCCTAGGACTTTACCTGGTACCCACTCAAGGCTGGGTGGTCCTCGGAGCCAGGGTCATTCAAAAAACTCAGCTCCGACTGCACCTGAACCCACGACCTTCCAACCTCAGGCGAGCTTCTAACCACTACACCACTGCGGCTCCCCTCCACGCACTGTACACGTGAGAGTCTAACCACTACACCACTGCGGCTCCCTGCCACGCACTGTACACGCGAGAGTCTAACCACTACATCAGGGCAGTTTCCCGCCACGCACTGTGCACGCGAGTCTAACCACTACACCAGGGCAGTTCCCATTATGCCATTAACACAGGGCTTTATTTCTGACCGGTGGTACATATTTTTTCGACATCCTGTTTTTTTCCAGCGCTTTTATAATAGACACATACCGACACCCTTTTCCTTTTAGAATGAACACCCAGAATTAAAACACTTTATTGTTCTTTGTCCGCAAGTGTTGGGGTAGCTGGAGCAAAGCCCTAGAATTGTGGGTCATCGAGTTACAAACGTTTGTCTGTTCCGCAATCCTAAAGATCAAGGTAGCCAAATATAAGTATGTCGTTAAGCTACGGAGCTTGTGACTTCCAAACATAAAGCTAGCTTGGGTGTGGCCATAGATTTGTGTGGTCGTAGATCAGTGCGGCCATAGATGAGTGTGGTCATGGATGAGTGCGGCCATATATGTGTGTGGCTATAGATGTGCTGGGCTATAGATGAGTGTGGTCATAGATGTGTGTGGTCATAGATGTGTGTGGTCATATATGTGTGTGGCTATAGATGAGTGTGGTCATAGATGAGTGTGGTCATAGATAAGTGCGGCCATACATCTGTGTGACTATAGATGAGTGTGGCCATAGATGAGTGTGGTCATAGATGAATGTGGTCACATATGAGTGTGGTCATTGTGTGCGTCCCAACGATCAAGGTAGCCCAAGAGTAGCAATAGATGAGTGCGTCGCTAGATTACACCCCCATGTATACATACATCATACATGATCTACCCGGTGTTCTATACATCACACATGATCTACCCGGTGTTCTATACATCATACATGATCTACCCAGTGTTCTATACATCATACATGATCTACCCAGTGTTCTATACATCATACATGATCTACCCAGTGTTCTATACATCATACATGATCTACCCGGTGTTCTTTACATCACACATGATCTACCTAGTGTTCTATACATCATACATGTTCTACCCGGTGTTCTTTACATCACACATGATCTACCTAGTGTTCTATACATCATACATGATCTACCCGGTGTTCTATACATCACACATGATCTACCTAGTGTTCTATACATCATACATGATCTACCCAGTGTTCTATACATCACACATGATCTACCTAGTGTTCTATACATCATACATGTTCTACCCGGTGTTCTTTACATCACACATGATCTACCTAGTGTTCTATACATCATACATGATCTACCCAGTGTTCTATACATCATACATGATCTACCCAGTGTTCTATACATCATACATGATCTACCTAGTGTTCTATACATCACACATGATCTACCTAGTGTTCTATACATCACACATGATCTACCTAGTGTTCTATACATCACACATGATCTACCCAGTGTTCTATACATCACACATGATCTACCTAGTGTTCTATACATCATACATGTTCTACCCGGTGTTCTTTACATCACACATGATCTACCTAGTGTTCTATACATCATACATGATCTACCCGGTGTTCTATACATCACACATGATCTACCTAGTGTTCTATACATCATACATGATCTACCCAGTGTTCTATACATCATACATGATCTACCCAGTGTTCTATACATCATACATGATCTACCCAGTGTTCTATACATCATACATGATCTACCCAGTGTTCTATACATCACACATGATCTACCCGGTGTTCTATACATCACACATGATCTACCCAGTGTTCTATACATCATACATGATCTACCCGGTGTTCTATACATCATACATGATCTACCCGGTGTTCTATACATCATACATGATCTACCCAGTGTTCTATACATCATACATGATCTACCCAGTGTTCTATACATCATACATGATCTACCCGGTGTTCTATACATCATACATGATCTACCCAGTGTTCTATACATCACACATGATCTACCCGTGTTCTATACATCATACCTACCCAGTGTTCTATACATCATACATGATCTACCCAGTGTTCTATACATCATACATGATCTACCCAGTGTTCTATACATCACATACATGATCTACCCAGTGTTCTATACATCATACATGATCTACTATACATCACACATGATCTACCCAGTGTTCTATACATCATACATGATCTACCCAGTGTTCTATACATCACATACATGATCTACCCGGTGTTCTATACATCATACATGATGTTCTATACATCACACATGATCTACCCGGTGTTCTATACATCATACATGATCATGATACTACCATGATCTACCTGTGGTTCTATACATCATACATGATCTACCCAGTGTTCTATACATCATACATGATCTACCCGGTGTTCTATACATCACACATGATCTACCCAGTGTTCTATACATCATACATGATCTACCCAGTGTTCTATACATCATACATGATCTACCCAGTGTTCTATACATCACACATGATCTACCCGGTGTTCTATACATCATACATGATCTACCCAGTGTTCTATACATCATACATGATCTACCCGGTGTTCTATACATCACACATGATCTACCCAGTGTTCTATACATCATACATGATCTACCCGGTGTTCTATACTATGATCTACCCAGTGTTCTATACATCATACATGATCTACCCAGTGTTCTATACATCACACATGACCTACCCAGTGTTCTATACATCATACATGATCTACCCAGTGTTCTATACATCATACATGATACTACCCGGTGTTCTATACTATCTATACATGATACATGATCTACCTAGTGTTCTATACATCATACATGATCTACCCAGTGTTCTATACATCATACATGATCTACCCGGTGTTCTATACATCATACATGATCTACCCAGTGTTCTATACATCATACATGATCTACCCAGTGTTCTATACATCATACATGATCTACCTAGTGTTCTATACATCATACATGATCTACCCGGTGTTCTATACATCATACATGATCTACCTAGTGTTCTATACATCATACATGATCTACCCGGTGTTCTATACATCATACATGATCTACCCGGTGTTCTATACATCATACATGATCTACCTAGTGTTCTATACATCATACATGATCTACCCGGTGTTCTATACATCATACATGATCTACCCGGTGTTCTATACATCACACATGATCTACCTGTGTTCTATACATCACACATGATCTACCCGGTGTTCTATACATCACACATGATCTACCTAGTGTTCTATACATCATACATGATCTACCTAGTGTTCTATACATCATACATGATCTACCTAGTGTTCTATACATCATACATGATCTACCCGTGTTCTATACATCATGATCTACCTGTGTTCTATACATCACACATGACTACCTAGTGTTCTCTACATCACCTGATCTCCTAGTGTTCTATACATGATACATGACTACCTATGTTCTATACATCATACATGATCTACCCGTGTTCTATACATCATACATGATCTACCTAGTGTTCTATACATCATATGATCTACCTAGTGTTCTATACATCATACATGATCTACTGTTCTACATCATACATGATCTACCTAGTGTTCTATACATCATACATGTAGTGTTCTATACATCATACATGATCTACCTAGTGTTCTATACATCATACATGATCTACCCGGTGTTCTATACATCATACATGATCTACCTAGTGTTCTATACATCATACATGATCTACCTAGTGTTCTATACATCATACATGATCTACCTAGTGTTCTCATACATGATCATACCTATGATCATACCTGATGTGTTCTATACATCATACATGATCTACCTAGTGTTCTATACATCATACATGATCTACCTAGTGTTCTATACATCATACATGATCTACCTAGTGTTCTATACATCATACATGATCTACCTAGTGTTCTATACATCACACATGATCTACCTAGTGTTCTATACATCACACATGATCTACCCGGTGTTCTATACATCATACATGATCTACCCGGTGTTCTATACATCACACATGATCTACCTAGTGTTCTATACATCACACATGATCTACCTACAAATGATCTACCCGGTATACACACATGATCACATACATCACACATGATCTACCCGGTGTTCTATACATCACACATGATCTACCTAGTGTTCTATACATCACACATGATCTACCCGGTGTTCTATACATCACACATGATCTACCCGGTGTTCTATACATCACACATGATCTACCTAGTGTTCTATACATCACACATGATCTACCTAGTGTTCTATACATCACACATGATCTACCCAGTGTTCTATATACATGATCTACCTAGTGTTCTATCTACCCATCAGTGTTCTATACATCATACATGATCTACCCGGTGTTCTATACATCATACATGATCTACCCGGTGTTCTATACATCACACATGATCTACCCGGTGTTCTATACATCACACATGATCTACCCGGTGTTCTATACATCACACATGATCTATGTTCTACATCATACATGATCTACCCGTGTTCTATACATCACACATGATCTACCCGGTGTTCTATACATCACACATGATCTACCTATACATCACACATGATCTACCCGGTGTTCTATACATCACACATGATCTACCCGGTGTTCTATACATCATGATCTACCCGGTCTATACATCACACATGATCTACCCGGTGTTCTATACATCACACATGATGTTCTATACCACACATGATGTTCTATACATCACACATGATCTACCCGGTGTTCTATACATCACACATGATCTACCCGGTGTTCTATACATCACACATGATCTACCCGGTGTTCTATACATCACACATGATCTACCCGGTGTTCTATACATCACACATGATCTACCCAATGTTCTATACATCACACATGATCTACCCGGTGTTCTATACATCATACATGATCTACCCGGTGTTCTATACATCATACATGATCTACCCGGTGTTCTATACATCACACATGATCTACCCGGTGTTCTATACATCACACATGATCTACCCGTGTTTCTATACATCACACATGATCTACCCGGGTGTTCTATACATCACACATGATCTACCCGGTGTTCTATACATCACACATGATCTACCCGGTGTTCTATACATCACACATGATACCCGGTCACACATGATCTACCCGTGTTCTATACATCACACATGATCTACCCGGTGTTCTATACATCACACATGATCTACCCGGTACATCACCATGAGTCTACTAGTGTTCTATACATCACACATGATCTACCCGGTGTTCTATACATCACACATGATCTACCCGGTGTTCTATACATCACCCGGTGTTCTATGATCTACCTACCCGGTGTTCTATACATCACACATGATCTACCCAGTGTTCTATACATCACATGTTCTACATCACACATGTTCATACCATGATCTACCCGGTGTTCTAATACATCACACATGATCTACCCGGTGTTCTATACATCACACATGATCTACCCGGTGTTCTATACATCACACATGATCTACCCGGTGTTCATCATACATGATCACCCGTGTTCTATACATCATCATGACCCCGGTGTTCTATACATCACACATGATCTATGATCTACCATACATGTGTTGTTCTATACATCACACATGATCTACCCAGTGTTCTATACATCACACATGATCTACCCGGTGTTCTATACATCACACATGATCTACCCGGTGTTCTATACATCACACACTACCTGATACATCACACATGATCTACCCGGTGTTCTATACATCACACATGATCTACCCGGTGTTCTATACATCACACATGATCTACCCGGTGTGTTCTATACATCACACATGATCTACCTACCCGGTGTTCTATACATCACACATACATCACACATGATCTACCCGTGTTCTATACATCACACATGATCTATGATACATCACCCGATCTACCCGTGTTCTATACATCATACATGATCTACCCGGTGTTCTATACATCACACATGATCTACCCGTGTTCTATACATCACACATGATCTACCCGGTGTTCTATACATCATCACACATGATCTACCCGTGTTCTATACATCACATGACATGATCTACCCGGTGTTCTATACATCATCACATGATCTACCCGGTGTTCTATACATCATACATGATCTACCCGGTGTTCTATACATCACACATGATCTACCCGGTGTTCTATACATCATACATGATCTCACACCGGTGTTCTATTCTATACATCACACATGATCTACCCGGTGTTCTATACATCATACATGATCTACCCGGTGTTCTATACATCACACATGATCTACCCGGTGTTCTATACATCACACATGATCTACCCGGTGTTCTATACATCATACATGATCTACCCGGTGTTCTATACATCATACATGATCTACCCGGTGTTCTATACATCATACATGATCTACCCGGTGTTCTATACATCATACATGATCTACCCGGTGTTCTATACATCACACATGATCTACCCGGTGTTCTATACATCACACATGATCTACCTAGTGTTCTATACATCACACATGATCTACCCGGTGTTCTATACATCACACATGATCTACCCGGTGTTCTATACATCACACATGATCTACCCGGTGTGTATACATCTACCCGGTGTTCACATCACACATGATCTACCCGGTGTTCTATACATCATACATGATCTACCCGGTGTTCTATACATCACACATGATCTACCCGGTGTTCTATACATCATACATGATCTACCCGGTGTTCTATACATCACACATGATCTACCTAGTGTTCTATACATCACACATGATCTACCCGGTGTTCTATACATCACACATGATCTACCCGGTGTTCTATACATCACACATGATCTACCCGGTGTTCTATACATCACACATGATCTACCCGGTGTTCTATACATCACACATGATCTACCCGGTGTTCTATACATCACACATGATCTACCCGGTGTTCTATACATCACACATGATCTACCCGGTGTTCTATACATCACACATGATCTACCTAGTGTTCTATACATCACACATGATCTACCTAGTGTTCTATACATCACACATGATCTACCTAGTGTTCTATACATCACACATGATCTACCCGTGTTCTATACTATACATCACCCGGTGTTCTATACATGATCTACCCGGTGTTCTATACATCACACATGATCTACCCGGTGTTCTATACATCACACATGATCTACCCGGTGTTCTATACATCACACATGATCTACCCGGTGTTCTATACATCACACATGATCTACCTAGTGTTCTATACATCATACATGATCTACCCGGTGTTCTATACATCACACATGATCTACCTAGTGTTCTATACATCATACATGATCTACCCGGTGTTCTATGTCACACTATCTACCATATACATCATACATGATCTACCCGTGTTCTATACATCACTATACATCATACATGATCTACCTAGTGTTCTATACATCATACATGATCTACCTAGTGTTCTATACATCACACATGACATGATCTACCATGATCTACCTAGTGTTCTATACATCATACATGATCTACCCGGTGTTCTATACATCAATACATGATCTACCTAGTGTTCTATACATCACACATGATCTACCTAGTGTTCTATACATCATACATGATCTACCTAGTTCTATACTATACATCACATCACACATGATCTACCCGGTGTTCTATACATCATACATGATCTACCCGGTGTTCTATACATCATCTACATGACTACCTGTGTTCTATACATCATACATGATCTACCCGGTGTTCTATACATCACACATGATCTACCTAGTGTTCTATACATCATACATGATCTACCCGTGTTCTACATACACCCGGTGTTCATACATGATCTACCTAGTGTTCTATACATCATACATGATCTACCCGTGTGTTCTATACATCACACATGATCTACCTAGTGTTCTATACATCATGATCTACATGATCTACCATACATGATCTACCTAGTGTTCTATACATCACACATGATCTACCTAGTGTTCTATACATCACACATGATCTACCTACCATCATACATGATCTACCTATACATCACACATGATCTACCTAGTGTTCTATACATCATACATGATCTACCTAGTGTTCTATACATCACACATGATCTACCCGGTGTTCTATACATCATACATGATCTACCTAGTGTTCTATACATCACACATGATCTACCTAGTGTTCTATACATCATACATGATCTACCCGGTGTTCTATACATCATACATGATCTACCTAGTGTTCTATACATCATACATGATCTACCTAGTGTTCTATACATCATACATGATCTACCTAGTGTTCTATACATCACACATGATCTACCCGGTGTTCTATACATCATACATGATCTACCTAGTGTTCTATACATCATACATGATCTACCTAGTGTTCTATACACCTAGTGATCTATACATCATTTCTATACATCTATACATCATGATCTACCCGGTGTTCTATACATCATACATGATCTACCTAGTGTTCTATACATCATACATGATCTACACAGTGTTCTATACATCATACATGATCTACCTAGTGTTCTATACATCATACATGATCTACACAGTGTTCTATACATGGTACATTCTCTATCCAGTTTTCTATTCATCGTACATTATCTGTCCTGTTCAATTCATCATACATAATCTATCCAGTCTTTTCATTCTTTCATGATTTTATAGTTTCTAAAATAACCTTTGTTTATCTGTGTAGTGCTTTCTACATCTTGATGATTCTTTTTTTTCAGTATTCTATGATCCTTTATGATATATCTGGTGTTTTGTACCTCCTTTGTTATCCTATATAGATCTTCCCAATCTTTCATCCACCTACCCAGTCATGCATGAACATCGTTGAGCTGTTTAACCCCTTTTTTGTACCTTGCTTCCTTCTCAATTTTTTTTTTTTAACCTGTAGTTTTCAATGGGTCATGTAGATATGTTACTGGGTCAACATTATTCCCATCTCTGGTGACCTTCTACTTAAGTCAAATTTTTTAAGAAATTTATGTGCGCGCATTGTGTGGTGTGTTTACCAAATCTATGTATCTGAACAAAACATTCTTATAACGGCAGTTCTCTAGGGATCAAAGACAGCAAATGGACAAAAGGATAACAGACAAAAGACTAAGAAGGGAGGAAAAGTGCTTATTTCTGAGGGCCGGTTCATATTTCAGATTATCTCCCCCCCCCCCCCTCCCCCCCGCTTCCCCTTTTCTGCATTTTCCCTTTCCACTCCTACGTTCTACCCTCGCAGTTAGGGGATGAGTGTATAATAAGCTTCAACGCCTAGTGGACGTGTCATAGCTATAGTTTGATCAAGGGTTCTCTTTTCACAGGCCCAGTCACGTTTTATAGGTGTGTCATAGCCGTAACGTCAGTACTCCAACAACAAGCTGTTGTCCCAGCAGTCACGTCAGTACTCTAATAACAAGCTTTTGTCCCTGCCGTAACGTCAGTACTCCAACAACAAGCTGTTGTCCCAGCCGTAACGTCAGTACTCCAACAAAAAGCTGTAGTCCCAGCCGTCTCGTCAGTACTCCAACAACAGGTTGTTGTCCCAGCCGTCACTTCAATACTCCAACAACAAGTTGTTGTCCCAGCCGTCACGTCAGTACTCCAACAGCAAGCTGGTGTCGCAGCCGTCACGTCAGTACTCCAACAACAGGCTGTTGTCCCAGTCGTCACGTCAGTACTCCAAAAAACAAGCTGTTGTCCCAGCAGTCACGTCAGTACTCAATCAACAAACTGTTGTTCCAACCGTCACGTCAGTACTCCAACAACAGGTTGCTATCCAAGCCGTCGCGTCAGTACTCCAACAACAATCTGTTGCTCCAGCAGTCACGTCAGTACTCCAACAACCAGCTGTAGTCCCCAGCCGTCGCGTCAGTACTCCAACAACAGGCTGTTGTCCAGCCGTCACGCCAGTACTTCAACAACATGCTGTTGTCCCAGCCGTCACGTCAGTACTCCAACAACAAGCTGTTGTCCCGTTTCGCAAAAGACTTAGGAAATAGCTAGCAAACAGAATATACACGTATAATTATATCCATAGTTAATGTTAGATTTTATTTTTTTTTTTGGATTCTTTTCGTGACTGAAATGTGTTGTTGGAAATTTGTAATGCAGTATTTCTTTCACTGCAGACAAAGAACCCATTGTTTCATTTATTTTACTGATGATTTAAAAAAAAAATGGCTATCCTCCGACTAAAGGTCGACAAAATATCCTTTCGAGCCACAATCGCGTGTCAGTTGCGCACTAGCGGTCACGAGCACACCGCGGCGGCTGCTCGTGGGTCCTAGCCATCTAGTTTAGCCCCATTCCACGCCGCGTGAGCGGAAAACCGCAAATTAAGGTCATTTTATTTGTGGTCATCCCTGTCGTAGCGCATCTGGTCAGCTCGTCTATGTCTTAGAGTTCCGTCATCCACAACGGAGACCATCTATATATCTACGATATCAGCGACTGTACACAGTATATTTCTGGATGCTTCTTGCACAGAAATGATTGAAAATAAAATCTATGATGCGATGGGGGGGGGGGGAGAGGGGGTATCAATGGGTTTATGGTAGCTCTATTTTCACGCAGTCTACTTGGACACATTGACTGTTACATTTACACAGCAAACTTGACACTGAAACAAACGTTGAGAAAATACACAAGGCAGCTGACCGCGATTCAGTTTATTTTGCAATTATGTCTTCTTGATCAACAATGTGCCAGAGGTAGATTGTCTAGGGTTGTAGCGATAATCACAAGCGTGATTTTGCTGAGATCAAACATAAGCACATGCTTCTCATTCTGGCACTTAACAAACTCACTAAACTGCATTAGATACTACAAGAACATAACGGCCATTCTTTCATCTATTCCGTGTCGTCATGGATTCATTAGCCAGGTTTCTCCGGGCTGGAAAGTTGAATCAGTCGCGCACTCGATTTAGGATTCATTCAGTTCGCGCACTGCAACCTCCAACAAAACCAGATGGAAACAATATTAGACTATCTCAATTTCCTAAAGGCTCAAAAAGCCTCTCTCTTTCCTGCTAGAATGTTCTCACGTAAAACATGCACCGTCCGCTTGTCATGACTTTTGGCCACCTTCTCAAAATTCATGCTCGTCTGGTACAGTTCATGCTTGCCTGGACTTGACACTCAATCTGTTTACTCATACATCACTCAATCTGTTTACTCATACATCACTCAATCTGTTTACTCATAAATCACTCAATCTGTTTACTTATACATCACTCAATATGTTTACTCATAAATCACTCAATCTGTTTACTTATACATCACTCAATCTGTTTACTCATACATCACTCAGTCTGTTTACTCATACATCACTCAGTCTGTTTACTCATACATCACTCAGTCTGTCTACTCATACATCACTTAGTCTGTTTACTCATACATCACTCAGTCTGTCTACTCATACATCACTTAGTCTGTTTACTCATACATCACTCAGTCTGTTTACTCATACATCACTTAGTCTGTTTACTCATACATCACTCAGTCTGTTTACTCATACATCACTCAGTCTGTTTACTCATACATTACTTAGTCTGTTTACTCATACATCACTCAGTCTGTTTACTCATACATCACTTAATCTGTTTACTCATACATCACTCAGTCTGTTTACTCATACATCACTCAGTCTCTTTACGCATACATTACTTAGTCTGTTTACTCATACATCACTCAGTCTGTTTACTCATACATCACTCAGTCTGTTTACTCATACATTACTTAGTCTGTTTACTCATACATCACTCAGTCTGTTTACTCATACATCACTCAGTCTGTTTACTCATACATCACTCAGTCTGTTTACTCATACATCACTTAGTCTGTTTACTCATACATCACTTAGTCTGTTTAATCATACATTACTTAGTCTGATTACTCATAAATCACTCAGTCTGTTTACTCATACATCACTCAGTCTGTTTACTCATACATCACTTAGTCTGTTTACTCATACATCACTCAGTCTGTGTACTCATACATCACACAGTCTGTGTACTCATACATCACTCAGTCTGTTTACTCATACATCACTCAGTCTGTTTACTCATACATCACTCAGTCTGTTTACTCATACATCACTCAGTCTGTTTACTCATACATCACTTAGTCTGTTTACTCATACATCACTCAGTCTGTTTACTCATACATCACTCAGTCTGTTTACTCATACATCATTATTGACACCGCCCATTCTAAAAAGTTTATAAAAATCTGATACGAAGAAGAAAATGACTCCTTACAGGGTTTCAGCCTGGCCTGTGTGCCTTATTCAAAATCATCATCACCATCATCACCTTTGCTACCATCTTTATCATCATCATAATGGTCATCTTCTGCAAGCAACAACAAAAAAAAAAAAAAAAAAAGCTTTTTGATGAATAATATGAAATGCATAAAAATAATTTTAAAGGAAAACTGCAAAGCTGTTATTAGAATGTGTGTGTGTGTGTGTGTGTGTAACCCCCTAAAGCTTTCTCTACGTGGATGAGGAAGACCCAGGTCCCCTAAGAACTGGTCAGGGGGAGGTGGGGTCCAGAAGTGGGCGTGTTTGTGTATGAGTGTTTGAAAGTGCGAACGTAAGATGGCTCAGTTTTTGACCTTCTGGAAATAATGCTCTTTAGTCTGTATTCTATTTATAAATATGTTCAACTGTCACACGTCCCATCACACGTCCTTACACACCTCCCGTCACACGTCCCATCACACGTCCCATTACACGTCCCATTACACGTCCCATCACACGTCGCATCACACGTCCTATCACACATCCCATCACACGTCTTATCACATTTTCCATCAACGCGTCCCATCGCACATCCTATCACACGTCCCATTACACGTCTTATCACATTTTCCATCAACGCGTCCCATCACACGTCCCATCACATTTTCCATCACGCGTACCATCACACATCCCATTACACGTCACATCACACGTCCCATCTGACGTCTATCACACGTTCTATCACACGTCCTATCACACGTCCTATCACATTTTCCATGACACGTCACGTCACACGTCCTATCACACGCCCTATCACACGTCACATCACACGTCCTAACACACGTCACATTACACAATGCGTCACGTGCGATTTACACGAACATGACTCTGAGAATCACAACGTCCTCTCCTGAGTGCCGATATTTCTATCACATTTATGGAGTTGTCCAGCGAATCTGAAGGAGTGCCGATATTTCTATCACATTTATGGAGTGTTCCAGCGAATCTGAAGAAGTGCCGATATTTCTATCACATTTATGGAGTTGTCCAGCGAATCTGAAGGAGTGCCGATATTTCTATCACATTTATGGAGTTGTCCAGCAAATCTGAAGGAGTGCCGATATTTCTATCACATTTATGGAGTTGTCTAACGAATCTGAAGAAGTGCCGATATTTCTATCACATTTATGGAGTTGTCCAGCGAATCTGAAGAAGTGCAATCAGATCCTTGACTTTCAGTTACTTGGATCGTGCCTAATGAGCCCTAAAGTTCTGTGCGCCTATTTCATCTCTAGATAACCTCGAGGAATGGAACTGGATCTTTCACACAGCGTTACTTGACTGTCTCTAATAGCGTTACTTGACTGTCTCTAATAGCGGTACTTGACAGTCTCTAATAGCGTTACTTGACTGTCCCTAATAGCGGTACTTGACATTCTCTAATAGCGTTACTTGACTGTCCCTAATAGCGGTATTTGACAGTCTCTAATAGCGTTACCTGACTGTCCCTAATAGCGGTACTTGACTGTCTCTAATAGCGGTACTTGACTGTCTCTAATAGCGGTACTTGACTGTCTCTAATAGCGTTACTTGACTGTCCCTAATAGCGGTACTTTACTGTCCCTAATAGCGGTACTTGACTGTCCCTAATAGCGGTACTTGACTGTCGCTAATAGCGGTACTTGACTGTCCCTAATAGCGTTACTTGACTGTCCCTAATAGCGGTACTTGACTGTCCCTAATAGCGGTACTTGACTGTCCCTAATAGCGTTACTTGACTGTCTCTAATAGCGGTACTCGACTGTCTCTAATAGCTTTAATTGACTGTCCCTAATAGCGGTACTTGACTGTCTCTAATAGCGGTACTTGACTGTCTCTAATAGCGTTACTTGACTGTCCCTAATAGCGTTACTTGACTGTCTCTAATAGCGTTACTTGACTGTCTCTAATAGCGTTACTTGACTGTCTCTAATAGCGTTACTTGACTGTCTCTAATAGCGTTACTTGACTGTCTCTAATAGCGTTACTTGACTGTCTCTAATAGCGTTACTTGTCTGTCTCTAATAGCGTTACTTGACTGTCCCTAGTAGCGTTACTTGACTGTCTCTAATAGCGGTACTTGACTGTCCCTAATAGCGTTACTTGACTGTCTCTAATAGCGTTACTTGACTGTCTCTAATAGCGGTACTTGACTGTCTCTAATAGCGTTACTTGACTGTCTCTAATAGCGTTACTTGACTGTCTCTAATAGCGTAACTTGACTGTCCCTAATAGCGTTACTTGACCATCCCTAATAGCGTTACTTGACTGTCCCTAATAGCGTTACTTGACTGTCCCTAATAGCGGTACTTGACAGTCCCTAATAGCGTTACTTGACTGTCTCTAATAGCGTTACTTGACTGTCCCTAATAGCGGTACTTGACAGTCTCTAATAGCGTTACCTGACTGTCTCTAATAGCGTTACTTGACTGTCTCTAATAGCGGTACTTGACTTTCCCTAATAGCGTTACTTGACTGTCTCTAATAGCGTTACTTGACTGTCTCTAATAGCGTTACTTGACTGTCTCTAATAGCGGTACTTGACTTTCCCTAATAGTAGTGCTGCAAAAATGCTGTGCGTCTCCCAAACTGTTATTTATTTCAAAATAAGCAGGTGTCGACGCAGACTACAACCGACAAGGAAGAAGACGCATCGCTTGACACTGATCAATGTCTCACAAGAACACACGTTGACGGTCTGTTTACACCAGTTCTGCTTCAGCTGTGAGTGTTACCCCATTAACCGTCTTATTGTCACAGTGTGTCCATTTTAAAGAGGGGATAGAAAGAAGAAGATATAAAAGTAGAGAGAGAGACAGACGAGAAGAAATATTAGTTAAAGGATGTACAAGAGGACAATAGGTTCTCCTGTGTGAAGAGTGTAGTGATAAGTCTACACCCTAAACGATCAGGTAATAGTCAGTGGAAGAGAGTAGAGTGGAGGTCTTATGAAGGAGAGAGTAATCGTAGAGTGGTGGTGTAAAGACTACAGCTACTAACAGTTATAGTACCACTCTGATACTCAACAGACTAACGATTGAATATAAGAATAACAACAAACAATCATGTTTATTAAGAAACAGCATTACAAAGTCGTATATCTCATGTTACACAAGCAACAGATGTTATATTATGTTATAAACAGAACGTTCTCACACAATAAAACTCAGCAACTGACAGCAGAATCTACTCAACGATAAACTAGCAAGTGACGCCTAGAATCTCCTTGCTTGCTCTACAAATAATAAGCCAAATAACTCCCACAATCTTGCCATCTGCTCTATTTCCAAATACCGAATACCATCTAACCATACTGCTGATTGCAGTCTAGATACCAGCTAACCTTATAGCCAAATACCAACTACCATCTGATATAGCTGATTGCAGTCCAAAGACCAGCTAAGCTACAGCCAACCCAGCACACCATAACAGAAACTGCCATGTAACATAACATCAAGTAATGTTTCATGCATATCTGGCAAGTTCCACAACAGAAGTATGGACTTAGCTCCATCGTATCGACATCATCGGAATGCCCACAGCATCCTTCGTTGGCGGAGATCTCGGCGCAAGTGTCTCCCTGGCTACTCGCTGGTAGTGTATATACCCCTGACGCTACTTGGTTCTACCTCTTTCCTTTGTACCTGAGTTCATGAACCTGTGTCTTCTTAGGTTCATTAACCTTTCTCTTTCCCGCCAAAGATAGTTTTCCAAGCCACTTTGCATAATTGAATGGAAAAACCCCAGGAAATCTTGTGTCGTTGCCTTTGTTCGTTGCCCTGCCTCTGTTAATTTACGAGTATATTGGCCTACAACAGTTCATGAACAAGCTTGGCATGCACCCACGTCTTTGTCGACTCTTGAGTCAATGCCCTCAGGGTTGTTATACTATATAGCGACTTTCTTTATCTCAAGCGACTCTATACCTTCGTATTCCTCTGTGCTTCTTTCCTTCTGTTCCCTTCTTGTAATATTCGTGACTGTAATCAGTACTGTCACATTATTGTCTTAAACTCTCAGAAAAACAAGTGAATCACAAAGAGACAAAGAATGTCTTATCTATATTGTTGACATTTGTTATGTCAAGGACGGTGTGTGTTTCTACAGTAGCGTCAGGTACTTTCCGTTTGCTGAAAGGTGTGTTAATATACATGCAAACACGTAGAGATCATCGTTTGGTCGCACTACGAGAATTAAAAACTGGAACATGTTGGTAACAACTGAAAACGTTTAAGGATAGAGAGATCGAGGAAGACAGCAAAATATTTCTTCAGCATTGTGCGCTAGAAGTGTGTCGGCTCATGAATGTGATAAATACTTTTGAGACTGGTTATTTCGAACTTTACATTTGTGGACAGACACTTGAGCATACTGGCAATGTGCTGCAAACATGTTGTCTTCATGTAGTAGAGAGATCTTCGGTTTGGCCGGTTGGCATTCTAATGGAAAGCAAGTTGTATGATGGAACAGGTACGGACATGCGTCACCCCACGTATAGGCATATGGCCTTCGCGTCTCGAATTTACTGGCATTAATAATGGGAAGAAAAAAGAAGAAACCACTAGATTTGCAGAAGTGTGATCTCCCACGCCAGTCAACAAAGTACTAGCGGATGATGAGAGTTATTTCAAATAGTTCTCTTGCTTGCTCTAAACGAATAATTTCGAACATTGAATTTGTGAAACATAAAGACCCACCTTCTTACTGCAAACAACAACTAAATCCTTTGTGTAAAAGATGGCTTTCATCCAGCTCTGGTTTGGCTTGTCCAATTGTGTTCTTTTTTAGCGTGCCACAAAGTTTTCAGGGACACCCGATATAACCGCAGGGCTCTAACTCAACTGCTCGTTTCTACCAAAAGTATGAGCCATTCATGAGATGCCCTCATTATGCAGAAACTAGTATTGACTTTGGGTCATGAGTACACACTCTGGCGTATTTTCTAACAGTGTGAACGACCGTTCCGTTTCAGCAGTACTTCCGGTAGATCGTGGAATATGGAACTGCACTGTCACCTATCACCTGTTGTGTGCGTACATTAGGATTTCAACTGGGAGCAAAGTGGCGTAGCGGCTAGACGCTTGCCTTCTACCCCGAAGGTCTTGAGTATCAAAATGTATACTTGCTTCCAAGTCGATCTAGTCTAGAATTGACACCAGGCAATGTCCTGGGAGGTAAAGACGGCCTTGATGATGACCACTTACTAGCCGATACAAAAATGAGTCTAGCATCATATGCCTGATACGCCATTGGCACGAAACGTGTCCTTTACTTACAGAGGAAATGTATATACCCTATAGCAATATGGCATACAGTCGTCGATAGTGTCATTTGATTACATGGAAATGTACATACCCTGTAGCAATATGGCATACAGTCGTCGATAGTGTCATTTGATTACATGGAAATGTACATACCCTGTAGCAGTATGGCATACAGTCGTCGATAGTGTCATTTGATTACATTGAAATGTATATACCCTATAGCAGTATGGCATACAGTCGTCGATAGTGTCATTTGATTACATTGAAATGTACATACCCTGTAGCAGTATGGCATACAGTCGTTGATAGTGTCGTTTGATTACATGGAAATGTACATACCCTGTAGCAATATGGCATACAGTCGTCGATAGTGTCATTTGATTACATTGAAATGTACATACCCTGTAGCAGTATGGCATACAGTCGTCGATAGTGTCATTTGATTACATGGAAATGTATATACCCTATAGCAGTATGGCATACAGTCGTCGATAGTGTCATTTGATTACATGGAAATGTACATACCCTGTAGCAGTATGGCATACAGTCGTCGATAGTGTCATTTGATTACATGGAAATGTACATACCCTGTAGCAGTATGGCATACAGTCGTCGATAGTGTCATTTGATTACATGGAAATGTACATACCCTGTAGCAGTATGGCATACAGTCGTCGATAGTGTCATTTGATTACATGGAAATGTATATACCCTATAGCAATATGGCATACAGTCGTCGATAGTGTCGTTTGATTACATGGAAATGTATATACCCTGTAGCAGTATGGCATACAGTCGTCGATAGTGTCATTTGATTACATGGAAATGTACATACCCTGTAGCAGTATGGCATACAGTCGTCGATAGTGTCATTTGATTACATGGAAATGTACATAACCTGTAGCAGTATGGCATACAGTCGTCGATAGTGTCATTTGATTACATGGAAATGTATATACCCTATAGCAATATGGCATACAGTCGTCGATAGTGTCGTTTGATTACATGGAAATGTACATACCCTGTAGCAGTATGGCATACAGTCGTCGATAGTGTCATTTGATTACATGGAAATGTATATACCCTATAGCAGTATTTCATACAGTCGTCGATAGTGTCATTTGCTTACATGGAAATGTATATACCCTATAGCAGTATGGCATACAGTCGTCGATAGTGTCATTTGATTACATGGAAATGTAGATACCCTATAGCAGTATGGCATACAGTCGTCGATAGTGTCATTTGATTACATGGAAATGTACATACCCTGTAGCAGTATGGCATACAGTCATCGATAGTGTCATTTGATTACATGGAAATGTATATACCCTATAGCAGTATGGCATACAGTCATAGAAAGTGTCATTTGATTACATGGAAATGTACATACCCTATAGCAGTATGGCATACAGTCGTCGATAGTGTCATTTGATTACATGGAAATGTATATACCCTATAGCAGTATGGCATACAGTCGTCGATAGTGTCATTTGATTACATGGAAATGTACATACCCTATAGCAGTATGGCATACAGTCGTCGATAGTGTCATTTGATTACATGGAAATGTATATACCCTATAGCAATATGGCATACAGTCGTCGATAGTGTCATTTGATTACATGGAAATGTATATACCCTATAGCAGTATGGCATACAGTCGTCGATAGTGTCGTTTGATTACATGGAAATGTACATACCCTATAGCAGTATGGCATACAGTCGTCGATAGTGTCATTTGATTACATGGAAATGTATATACCCTGAAGCAGTATGGCATACAGTCGTCGATAGTGTCATTTGATTACATGGAAATGTATATACCCTATAGCAATATGGCATACAGTCGTCGATAGTGTCATTTGATTACATGGAAATGTATATACCCTATAGCAGTATGGCATACAGTCGTCGATAGTGTCGTTTGATTACATGGAAATGTACATACCCTATAGCAGTATGGCATACAGTCGTCGATAGTGTCATTTGATTACATGGAAATGTATATACCCTATAGCAGTATGGCATACAGTCGTCGATAGTGTCATTTGATTACATGGAAATGTACATACCCTATAGCAGTATGGCATACAGTCGTCGATAGTGTCATTTGATTACATGGAAATGTATATACCCTATAGCAGTATGGCATACAGTCGTCGATAGTGTCATTTGATTACATGGAAATGTATATACCCTGTAGCAGTATGGCATACAGTCGTCGATAGTGTCGTTTGATTACATGAAAATGTATATACCCTGTAGCAGTATGGCATACAGTCGTCGATAGTGTCATTTGATTACATGGAAATGTATATACCCTATAGCAGTATGGCATACAGTCGTCGATAGTGTCGTTTGATTACATGGAAATGTATATACCCAGTAGCAGTATGGCATACAGTCGTCGATAGTGTCATTTGATTACATGGAAATGTATATACCCTGTAGCAGTATGGCATACAGTCGTCGATAGTGTCGTTTGATTACATGGAAATGTATATACCCTATAGCAGTATGGCATACAGTCGTCGATAGTGTCGTTTGATTACATGGAAATGTATATACCCTATAGCAGTATGGCATACAGTCGTCGATAGTGTCATTTGATTACATGGAAATGTATATACCCTATAGCAGTATGGCATACAGTCGTCGATAGTGTCATTTGATTACATGGAAATGTATATACCCTATAGCAATATGGCATACAGTCGTCGATAGTGTCATTTGATTACATGGAAATGTATATACCCTATAGCAGTATGGCATACAGTCGTCGATAGTGTCGTTTGATTACATGGAAATGTATATACCCTATAGCAGTATGGCATACAGTCGTCGATAGTGTCGTTTGATTACATGGAAATGTATATACCCTATAGCAGTATGGCATACAGTCGTCGATAGTGTCATTTGATTACATGGAAATGTATATACCCTATAGCAATATGGCATACAGTCGTCGATAGTGTCATTTGATTACATGGAAATGTATATACCCTGTAGCAGTATGGCATACAGTCGTCGATAGTGTCGTTTGATTACATGGAAATGTATATACCCTATAGCAATATGGCATACAGTCGTCGATAGTGTCATTTGATTACATGGAAATGTATATACCCTGTAGCAGTATGGCATACAGTCGTCGATAGTGTCGTTTGATTACATGGAAATGTATATACCCTATAGCAGTATGGCATACAGTCGTCGATAGTGTCATTTGCTTACATCGAAATGTATATACCCTATAGCAGTATGGCATACAGTCGTCGATAGTGTCATTTGCTTACATCGAAATGTATATACCCTATAGCAGTATGGCATACAGTCGTCGATAGTGTCATTTGCTTACATCGAAATGTATATACCCTATAGCAATATGGCATACAGTCGTCGATAGTGTCGTTTGATTACATGGAAATGTATATACCCTATAGCAATATGGCATACAGTCGTCGATAGTGTCGTTTGATTACATGGAAATGTATATACCCTGTAGCAGTATGGCATACAGTCGTCGATAGTGTCGTTTGATTACATTGAAATGTATATACCCTATAGCAATATGGCATACAGTCGTGGATAGTGTCATTTGATTACATGGAAATGTATATACCCTGTAGCAGTATGGCATACAGTCGTCGATAGTGTCATTTGCTTACATCGAAATGTATATACCCTATAGCAGTATGGCATACAGTCGTCGATAGTGTCATTTGCTTACATCGAAATGTATATACCCTATAGCAATATGGCATACAGTCGTCGATAGTGTCGTTTGATTACATGGAAATGTATATACCCTGTAGCAGTATGGCATACAGTCGTCGATAGTGTCGTTTGATTACATTGAAATGTATATACCCTATAGCAATATGGCATACAGTCGTCGATAGTGTCATTTGATTACATGGAAATGTATATACCCTGTAGCAGTATGGCATACAGTCGTCGATAGTGTCGTTTGATTACATGGAAATGTATATACCCTATAGCAGTATGGCATACAGTCGTCGATAGTGTCGTTTGATTACATTGAAATGTATATACCCTATAGCAATATGGCATACAGTCGTCGATAGTGTCATTTGATTACATGGAAATGTATATACCCTGTAGCAGTATGGCATACAGTCGTCGATAGTGTCGTTTGATTACATGGAAATGTATATACCCTGTAGCAGTATGGCATACAGTCGTCGACAGTGTCGTTTGATTACATTGAAATGTACATACCCTGTAGCAGTATGGCATACAGTCGTCGATAGTGTCGTTTGATTACATTGAAATGTACATACCCTGTAGCAATATGGCATACAGTCATAGAAAGTGTCATTTGCTTACATCGAAATGTACATACCCTGTAGCAGTATGGCATACAGTCGTCGAAAGTGTCATTTGATTACATGGAAATGTACATACCCTGTAGCAATATGGCATACAGTCGTCGATAGTGTCATTTGATTACATGGAAATGTACATACCCTGTAGCAATGTGGCATACAGTCGTCGATAGTGTCATTTGATTACATGGAAATGTACATACCCTGTAGCAGTATGGCATACAGTCGTCGATAGTGTAATTTGATTACATGGAAATGTACATACCCTGTAGCAATATGGCATACAGTCATAGAAAGTGTCATTTGCTTACATCGAAATGTATATACCCTGTAGCAATATGGCATACAGTCATAGAAAGTGTCATTTGATTACATGGAAATGTACATACACTGTAGCAATATGGCATACAGTCGTCGATAGTTTCATTTGATTACATGGAAATGTACATACCCTGTAGCAATATGGCATACAGTCGTCGATAGTGTCATTTGATTACATGGAAATGTACATACCCTGTAGCAGTATGGCATACAGTCGTCGATAGTGTCATTTGATTACATGGAAATGTACATACCCTGTAGCAGTATGGCATACAGTCGTCGAAAGTGTCATTTGATTACATGGAAATGTACATACCCTGTAGCAATATGGCATACAGTCGTCGATAGTGTCATTTGATTACATGGAAATGTACATACCCTGTAGCAATATGGCATACAGTCGTCGATAGTGTCATTTGATTACATGGAAATGTACATACCCTGTAGCAGTATGGCATACAGTCGTCGATAGTGTCATTTGATTACATGGAAATGTACATACCCTGTAGCAGTATGGCATACAGTCGTCGATAGTGTCATTTGATTACATGGAAATGTATATACCCTATAGCAGTATGGCATACAGTCGTCGAAAGTGTCATTTGCTTACATCGAAATGTATATACCCTGTAGCAATATGGCATACAGTCATAGAAAGTGTCATTTGCTTACATCGAAATGTATATACCCTGTAGCAATATGGCATACAGTCATAGAAAGTGTTCTTTGCTTACATAGGAAATTATATAGCCTGTAGCAGTATGGCATACAGTCATAGAAAGTGTCATTTGCTTACATCGAAATGTATATACCCTCTAGCAATATGGCATACAGTCATAGAAAGTGTTCTTTGCTTACATAGGAAATTATATAGCCTGTAGCAGTATGGCATACAGTCATTGACAGTGTCCTTTGCTTACTTGGAAATGTGTATATCCTGTAGCAGTATGGCATACAGTCATCGAGACAGCAGGTATCAAAGCAGAGACACAGGGTAATAAGAGGGGGACAAGTAGAATAGAAATGGAAACCTCTGTTGCTGAAAGCAAAAGTCTCTAATTTCTCTACAGATGCTGTACGAGAGTCAGACTGGAAGAACACAAGAGCAAGCTGGTCAGATTAGAAAAAGGTGTCCCCCAGGGAGGTGCGATATCTCCAACCCTATTTATTCTTGTCATTAATGACCTTCCAAAACAGTTTACTAATTACATTCACAAGCCATTGGTAGATTCAATTTCCAAGACCTCAAATATCAACATCTGCCTAGCACATACGAGGCTCGCTGTTAATGCCTCATCATGGCCTCTCGCTGAAAGGTTGAACAAGGAGGAGGGGGAGGGAGGAGGGGGAGGAGGAAGAAGAAGAAGAAGAAGAAGAAGAAGAAAGAAGAAGAAGAAGAAGAAAGAAGAAGAAGAAGAAGAAGAAGAAGAAGAAGAAGAAGAAGAAAAAAGAAGAAAAAGAGAAGAAGAAGAAGAAGAAGAAGAAGAAGAAGAAGAAGAAGAAGAAGAAGAAGAAGAAGAAGAAGAAGAAGAAAGAAGAGAAGAAGAAGAAGAAGAAGAAGAAGAAGAAGAAGAAGAAGAAGAAGAAGAAGAAGAAGAAGAAGAAGAAGAAGAAGAAGAAGAAGAAGAAGAAGAAGAAGAAAAGAAGAAGAAGAAGAAGAAGAAGAAGAAGAAGAAGAAGAAGAAGAAGAAGAAGAAGAAGAAGAAGAAGAAGAAGAAGAAGAAGAAGAAGAAGAAGAAGAAGAAGAAGAAGAAGAAGAAGAAGAAGAAGAAGAAGAAGAAGAAGAAGAAGAAGAAAAAGAAGAAGAAGAAGAAGAAGAAGAAGAAAAGCAATAACAACAATAAAAACAAGTCGTTAGGCGACAAAAACGTTATTCAAATGTGGCGTAAATACAGTTGGAATGTGTTTGTTACTGATGTGTTACACCAATGAAATGGCGCGGTCACCAAGCGCCAATCAGTTTAAGCCACGTGTTTGTTTGTTGCAGTAACATGGTCCAGTTACAGAGAAGTCTGTTGTCATGGAAACTGATAGCGCTGATAAGCTTGGTGTTTGGAGTCCTCCTTGTGGTAACCATGTCCAGTAAAACAAACATCCTCTCGCACATTGTCTTTGATGGTGGTTGCCCCCAGAGTCAAATCCGACCCATGAGAACAGAATTTGTGAACAACAGTGGAGCTGCACGTGAGTAGAGCTCTCAGAGATCATGAGTTACATTTCCCCTGTCAATAAATGCAGATCATGTGGTTGTTTATCATCAGTATGTTACGGAACATTTAGCATCTACACATTTAGACATTTACTGCAAGAGACGGAGCATCCATAGGTATGCCTGGTGTGTTATGATGTCGATTCTTCGATCAGTACAATCTCCCTGTCCCAAGCAACGGTCTCTGTGCTATCAGTACGTTTGTGTAATTTGTCAGTCAATATTAATTTTACTGAAGCAGCGTTTGTAGCAAATGCAATATACTGTGCCTGTGCCATTATTATTTTTACCCTTTTTTTTAATCGTATAGTATAAGTGTCACTGCCATGTCATTGGCACACAAAAGTTATAAATCTAATGGCTGACAATGATTGGTTTCAGAATGAAAAAATTTATTTTTTGCGTATATACATAAACACCCGTACACTCTGTAGATCTTTAGTGACAACCCTAGAGTGGTCTAAAGTCGAGACCCTAATCTTAGGAACATATTTGTCAGAAGCAGAGCGTCTCCGGTCCAGACCGCAATTTCTTTTGTATTTCCAATTACTCTCGTACCAGGAGTAAAAAATGTGCATTTGTGATCCAAACATCTTCGGTCTCCTTCCGAAAGGTTTTGTTTTCATATTAGAGAAGAATTTACTTGTAAATCGCGTAACCTGTTTTATACAATCATATGCAAAAGATGTAAAAATTCATATATTAAAGGGGGGGGGGGGGGGGGTAGTAGGAGGCTAGCAAAAAGCTTCCGTGATCATCTTACTGACATTTGCAATAAGGCCCTAAAACTTGTCTCCCTCCATTTCAATGGTTCCGACCGTAAAGGCGAAGCAATATCTCAGTCGCTGCTATTTAATCCTGCTCTGGTGATCAGACCAGCCGCTGCTCCCTAGAAAATCGTTTCAACCATAGTTTTGGTGTTCTTAGTCGTGGACGGTCAATATTCAACACAGCTTTAAATATTTAATTGAATTGATTTACTTGTTTCTTTGGTAGTCGCCGTCGTGGAGTGGCTAGACACTCGTCGCGGATTGGAAAGTCATAGGTTCGCTCCCTGGCCGGAGCCAGACTATTTTCAAAAATGACACTGGCTCCCAAGTAGATCCAGCCTTGATTTGGTACCGGTTGCAGTCCCGGGAAGTAAAGGCGGCCGGTGTGATGCTGACCACATCACCCATCTTGTGCCGAATGGTCTATAAAAAAAAGGCCTAGCCCTATATGCCCTATATGCCTAGAGGCGTGGAAAATGGGTCCTTTACTTTAGTTGCTTGTTCATTTATTTAATTTATTCATATTTATTCGAACTTTTTTTTCCACAAGTTTTCTTACTTATTTTGTTTTCTATTATAGCCCTTCATATTCACCCCCCCCCCCCCCCAACCCCCTCTTCTTTTCCCCCAATAACGTACATCTTGGTTTCATGTTGCCCTTGGTTCTTATTAGTTCTGTTGTCTTGTTCGTTGAGTTCTATAGTAGAGTTTGAGAGTTTGTGCTGTATTTAGTATCGCGCTGATAAAGACTTTGGTCGAAACGTTAGGTTGTGTTTGTGAGTGTCTTTTCCATTCCTTCCTTTGAGCTTCCTAGTTACGATTTGTGTTATATTTAGCATATATATTGACATGTTGAGATAGTTTTTTTTATGTGCGACTAAAGCAAATGGATAAAGTGTTGTAATGACTTAGTTACAATGTCAACAGATTCTGGTATCTGCGAGAGTTGTGTATGTTTTTTTTATGCGTAAAAATGTTCTATTGTTAGTTTTGTTGTTTTTGTTTGTTGTTTTGAGTATATAGTACAATCATTATAACTTTAAATAAAATAAAAGCAAACATAGTTTTATTTTTAAAGCAAGAAATGTTAACTTGAGTTTGAAAATACACTAGAAATTCCCAGCTAATTAATGTAAATGCCAGAACAAGACATACACAGGTGTCACTTGGTCTTTAGAACAAGACATTCACAGGTGTCACTAGGTCTCTAGAACAAGACATACACAGATGACACTAGGTCTCCAGAACAAGACATACACAGATGTCACTTGGTCTTTAGAACAAAACATACACAGATGTCACTAGGTCTCCAAAACAAGACATACACAGATGTCACTAGGTCTCCAGAACAAGACATACACAGATGTCACCTGGTCTCCAGAACAAGACATACACAGGTGTCACTAGGTCTCCAGAACAAGACATACACAGGTGTCACTAGGTCTTTAGAACAAGACATACACAGATGTCACTAGGTCTCCAGAACAAGACATACACTCCAGAACAAGACATACACAGGTGTCACTAGGTCTCCAGAACAAGACATACACTCCAGAACAAGACATACACAGGTGTCACTAGGTCTCCAGAACAAGACATACACATGTGTCACTAGGTCTCCAGAACAAGACATACACTCCAGAACAAGACACACACAGGTGTCACTAGGTCTCCAGAACAAGACATACACAGATGTCACTTGGTCTCTAGAACAAGACATTCACAGGTGTCACTAGGTCTCCAGAACAAGACATTCACAGGTGTCACTAGGTCTCCAGAACAAGACATACACAGATGTCACAAGGTCTCCAGAACAAGACATACACAGGTGTCACTTGGTCTCCAAAACAAGACATACACAGGTGTCACTTGGTCTCCAGAACAAGACATACACAGATGTCACTTGGTCTTTAGAACAAAACATACACAGATGTCTCTAGGTCTCCAGAACAAGACATACACAGGTGTCACAGGTGTCACTAGGTCTCCAGAACAAGACATTCACAGGTGTCACTAGGTCTCCAGAACAAGACATACACAGATGTCACTAGGACTCCAGAACAAGACATACACAGGTGTCACTTGGTCTCCAGAACAAGACATACACAGGTGTCACTAGGTCTCCAGAACAAGACATACACAGGTGTCACTTGGTCTCCAAAACAAGACATAAACAGGTGTCACTTGGTCTCCAGAACAAGACATACACAGATGTCACTTGGTCTCCAGAACAAGACATACACAGATGTCACTAGGTCTCCAGAACAAGACATACACAGGTGTCATTTGGTCTCCAAAACAAGATATACACAGGTGTCACTTGGTCTCCAGAACAAGACATACACAGGTGTCACTTGGTCTCCAGAACAAGACATACGCAGGTGTCACTATGTCTCCTCTCTCTAAGCAATGCACTAATCTCACAACCCACAGAGTATGTGTACGCGTGTGTGTGTTTTAGTGTGTATACATGATGTGTGTATGCATTATTCTGTAATACAAAAATTTTTTTTTTTTATATAAACATAACGTGCATTAGTGATAACAGACATTGTTACTCTGAAAATGTGTGCTCAGAAGTGCTAAATGTCAGACGAGCCTGTGTACCCAGTTTCTAACCCTTTGAAAATTAAGTTCGTTTGTTCGTTCGTTCGATCGTTTGTTCCTCTCCCCCTTTCTATTATAATCTTATTTCTCACCTTATCTTTTTGATAACCTTGTGACACTGGTTAGATCAGTCGGTGGGCGGTAAGGTGATCGGCAGTTAAAATCGATCTTTACCTGCCACAGGTCTTTAGGTTTGTGAACACTGAGATTTCAGGTGTCTTTACCTGTCACGAGGAAAAGTCTTTGGGCTCATTGTTGTTGCTGTCTTACCTATCCTGATGTTGATTTCTTGGTCCAACGATAGTTTGTTATTCACTGTGTAACCCAGATAGTTAAAATTGACACCTTGCACCATAACCTTTGTCTTCGTTTTGCTGACTGTCAGTCCAAATTCACAGCATGCATCAGCAAAGGCAGATAGTAAACATTGCAGCTCCTCCTCTGAACGTGTTGTTATTCGAACTAACATCGTAATTAATTAACCAATGCCTACTGAAATAATAAACTTGCTAACTGTTTACCTAGCTATCAATCAAATCTCCTAAGTGACTAATATAGTAATTAATTATTAATTATTGCCTACTTAACTGGTTAGCTTGCTAACCGTCTACTTAACTATCCAATTAATCGTCTAAATAACTAACGTCGAAATTAATTAACCAATGACTACTGAACTCACTAGCTAGTTAACTTCTACCTAGCTATCCTACTACACATCAATCTATCTATTTATCTACCTAAAAAGTCACCCAATTCCTTGACAGTTTGTTGTTACATTTGATAATCCAATTCCCCCAATGTCGGTAGGATGTCAATAGTGTCCTCAACTCGTTGACCATGTCTTGCAGCTAACTTGAAGGCATACAGTAAACTCTTTTTGCATCGACCACGCCTGGAGTCACTGTGTCTGCCAACCCCAACAACCCCAGCACCATCACCACCTGGTGGCAAGCCCTGGCCATGATAGACTGGTGAGTCTAGTTAGCGCTGGATGCCAGCATCAGCATCACCCACACCAGCATCATCATCACCCGCGCCAGCATCATCATCACCCGCGCCAGCATCATCAAAACAACAACATCAACAAAACAACAGCAGTATCATCAAAACAACAACATCATCAAAACAACAGCAGCATCATCAAAGCAACAGCAACACTAATAGTAACAACGTTATCATCGATGTTTCTTGTTGGGGTCTTCATCGTTCGTCTCCACCAAGGTCAAACCATTATCTTCTTACTACACATCATCCCTACTCACAACATCATCTTCTTCCTGGACATCATCCCTAGTCACAACATTATCTTCTTCTTGAACATTATCCCCACTCACAACATTATATTCTTCTTGAATATCATCCCCACTCACAACATTATCTTCTTCTTGAACATTATCCCCACTCACAACATTATATTCTTCTTGAACATCATCCCCACTCACAACATTATATTCTTCTTGAACATCATCCCCACTCACAACATTATATTCTTCTTGAATATCATCCATAGTCACAACATTATCTTCTTCCCGAAAATCATAGCAAACACACCATCATCCTCTTCCTGAACATCATCCCTAGTCACAACATCATCTTCTTACTGAACATCATCCCTAGTCACAACATCATCTTCTTACTGAACATCATCCCTACTCACAACATCATCTTCTTCCTGAACATCATCCCTAGTCACAACATCATCGTCTTCCTGGACATCATCCCTAGTCACAACATCATCAATTTTTTTTCCTGAACATCATCCCTAGTCACAACATCATCTTCTTCCCGAAAATCATAGCCAACACACCATCATCCTCTTCCTGAACATCATCCCTAGTCACACATCATCTTCTTCCTGAACATCATCCCTAGTCACAACATCATCTTCTTCCTGAACATCATCACTAGTCACAACATCATCAATTTTTTTCCTGAACATCATCCCTAGTCACAACATCATCTTCTTACTGAACATCATCCCAGTCACAACATCATCTTCTTCCTGGACATCATCACTAGTAACAACGTCATCAATTTTTGTCCCGAAAATCATCCCTAATCACACCATCATCTTTTCCTGAACATCATCCCTAGTCACAACATCATCTTCTTCCTGAACATCATCACTAGTAACAACATCATCTTCTTCCTGAACATCATCACTAGTAACAACATCATTTTCTTCCTGAACATTATCACTAGTAACAAAATCATCTTTTTCCTGAACATCATCACTAGTCACAACATCATCTTTTTCCTGAACATCATCCCTAGTCACAACATCATCTTTTTCCTGAACATCATCACTACCAACATCATCCCCATGAACGTCTACACTATCATCATCATTAGGATTATTATTGACTTCAGGGTTTCACTTCTTCGATATCATCATCAATGTCATCATCATCATCATTATCATCGTCATCATCATCATTATTATCATCGTCATCATCATCATCATCATCATCATCATCATCATCATCATCATCATCGTCGTCATCCTCATTAGCGTCATTATCTACTTCTTTTTCACTATCGTCAGCATCTTCATCATCGTGGTCACCATCAGCAATTTGTTCTGGAAATCGGGACAGCTACGAACTGTGAACAACTCCCCACAAACAGTTGAATCAGTCGTATACATAGTTGTGATTTTAAATTATGTTCCATTCCCATCCCCCCCCCCCCCCCCCTCTAACCCTCCTCTACCAAAAAAACTATCTCTTCACGTCAGAACTTGGGATCCTGAATCGAGAGCTCAGATGCTCCAGAACCGGAAAAAAATCTATGGCCCTGAGACCGCCCTCAACCCCTTCCCTTTCCCCTTGATAATTGTGTAATGAGACCAAGTAGATCCGTTTTAAACATGTACATAAATTCTCTAAAGAATTATTTGTTTATACATATAAATTACCATATTATTTCATTTTAATTACTATTATTATTGTGCTTTTAAACTAGGATAGATTATTCGCCTCCTGAACCCTTTTCTTCAGCCCCTCCTGTATCTGTATCTGATGTGTTTATGTATTTGTTTTGGCTGATATTGAGACACTAAGAGAGCAGTAACAATCCAGAGGCCGACCACGCAGAAAATGGACCGCGGAAATATTGGTGCTACTAAAATGTACTATACAAAAAGCGAAGCGTCTTTCCAACGCTCTATTTCTGCTCTGGTGATATGAGGCACTCCAGGATTAGAGGAAAGAAAAAGATATTATTATTATTATCATCATTTTTATTATTAATTATTAATTTATATTAGGTGTCTAGTCCTTTAGTTTGTTCACACATATATCTGTGTATGTTTTTCTAATTTTTCTGCTGTTGTCATCTTCGTGTCGGTCGCTACTGACACATCAGGCATTTACAAGTGATCTGATGTGCTGAAGTTATGCAACCAGTTACCCCGTGTATACACTTCTTAATTGTTCTGTCTGCTGTTCTTCTCCGTGTGTCCTAAGGTCGTCGATGTTTTGTATCTCCAATTTCCGTCATCTGAGATATGATTTCACATCCTTTTCTGGAAATAATATCTGAGTGAGCACAGTCGATTTCTGTGTATCGATATGTTGATGTGTATGATTTTTGAACACGCAGGTCAGCACGGAGCTTTCCCAACTTCTGCCTGTCTGATGTTTATCGTTTCAAACATCTGGGATTTGCACCCCTTCTTCCCCACCACCGACTTGTTTTCTCTAACTCCCGCCTATCTGATATATTTATGCATCGTCATGCGCCAGTACTGAAAATATAAAGCATTTATAATGATAGATGTACGGCTAGACGCAACACTTCTATCCAGTTACGTGGGTTCGAGTTTCCTATTTCCAGTTGCCGTCATTTGAGATATTGATTTCAGATCCTTTTCTGGAAATAATATCTGAATCTGCACAGTCAATTTCTGTGTATCTAATATGTTCATGTGTATGACTTTTTAACACAGGAATCAGCACGGAGCTTCCCCAACTTCTTCTGATGTTTATCGTTTCAAGCATCTGGGATTTGCACCCCGTCTTCCCCACCACCGACATTGTTTTCTCTAACTCCCGCCTACCTGATATATTGATGGATCTCGTTTTGAGCCAGTAGTAAAATATAAAGAAGGCCGTCGTAATGTAATGTTCGACGAGACGGCTCCCAACGTTGGATCGTTCGACGAGTGGGTTCGAGTCCTAATGACGGAGCCGACTGGGCCAAAAGAACTTTGGATTCAGGTCCACCCAGCCTTGAGTGGGTACCAGGCAGAGACAGTGGAAGTTAAGGCGGCTGTTTTATGAAATCTAGGTCTACCCCTATATGCCCAATGCTCCAGAATGGGAGGATTAGAGTCTTTTACTCTACTTAAAATATTTAAAGACCCTTTGACACGAGTGGGGCACCCAACGTTTAATGTTCGACACATTTTTTAAAAAGCAATATTTGTGTAATATGTGGTCGATATCACTTTTACTTTTTTGGGGGTATTATTTTGTGTTTGATCCAGCCATTTTCGCTGCTCATTGTTCAGCCCCTGTCGTCTTCCGCTCTTCGTGTCCTGCAGTTTCCACAATTTCCTATTATGTCAGCCTTGTCGTTCATATGCCTCCTATATTTAACTTGAACTGTTCTTGAAATGTTGCTGAGTGATTGTGTAAAACTTGCCCCCCCCCCCCCCCCCCCCCCCCCCCCAGAACACAGGTGTGCTTACTCTTGTGTGTCTATGATCCCAACAACAATCAGGTACATGAAGGCTCCAGTACGGTACACCTGCAAGAATAAAAAGCCCATGGGAAACTGGTTGATCTGTCAAGATGAGCCGTACACAGTCAAAGCGCCATGTCTGGTCTATTCCTTTGGGTGAGTTGACGGCACAGAAATATGCTCCATAAACTAAACAGCGTTCTTCTTCGCATTCACTGGCTGTAAACTTTCGTAGCAACTCCCGGCTGTTCATCCACTTCCTGTTCCAGGCTTTGAGGATTGCATGCAGGTCCGTTTTACAGATCTTGCTTATTGTGTGCAGACCTTTGATTTAGTGTATCTCTGGCAGTTAACATTACGACTTTCAGGGAATCTAAGGAGTAAACTAGCAACCACGTCAACATACAATACAGGCTTTAAAAAAGGAAACTATATGACAAAGTGGTGGAGGTGTCAGATTACTTGAATAGTCCACAGTAACTGGCGCTGTTCACTTCAGTGGCACATCAGCCATGTGGACGGAGCTAGACTGATATTTTATAGACCATTAAGCAGCTCAGCAGGTTATGTGATAGGGAGTCAGGAGTTTGTGGTCAGCGGTCAACCAAATCCTAACACAGAGGAGACCAGACCTTCTTTAGCTTCATTCAGGGAACATAAGGTGCTTGACGGGCGAGCAGCCAACCTAAACCCTGCCTGGCACAGTCGGGCCCACACCTTGCCTGGCACAGTCGGGCCCACACCCTGCCTGGCACAGTCGGGCCCAAACCCTGCCTGGCACAGTCGGGCCCAAACCTTGCCTGGCACAGTCGGGCCCAAACCCTGCCTGGCAGTGTCGGGCAGCAACAGACCATTATCACCCCAGCGGAACATTCCGCGTGTTCTGCTAAACCTAATCTGAATAACTCAGTCAGCTTCTGGCGTGGGACTGTTAATGTTGGCATACTGGCAGCTGCCTTGTACATTGCTACATTTCTTGGGCAAGTTTGAAGAATTTGCTAGCACTAACAAGTTATTCACTAGTTTTCAAATGAGACAAGTGAAGGAAAATTGTCAACACCTTCATGCGTATTGGGCATAGAGGGCTAGACTATATTTTATTGTCCAGCTGGCACTTGATGGGTGATTTGGTCAGCAATGAAAGACTATATTTTATTGACCAGCTGGCACTTGATGGGTGATGTGGTCAGCAATGAATCCACGACCTTGGGATCCGCAGAGAAGCGTCTAGTTGCTACACCAGGACGGCTCCTGGAGGTAAAGTCATGAACATTGTGTGTGATTGCCACTGGTATAGTTACGCAGACGATGTGCAGCGACCTGACTGTTGCCATGTTGGAAATGCCATTAAAACCTTGTATTAGATTCACCTTACTGCAGACTTCGCCTCTATCATATTATTGTCTACTGCACGCTTTATAATTAATGTCAAGTCTAGATTACATCACAGTGACTTATTTGTGACCACTGGAAAGATATGTGGAAGGAGAGACAGAGGAAGACAACGAGAGAAGATGCTTCACAGTCTTGTTGCATGGCATGGAGATGTGTCGGCACACGAACTGATACATGCTGCAAAAGATCGCAGATTATGGAGAGGCATGATCGTCCACGCCAGTCGGCAAGGCACCTGATGATAATGATGACGTTACTTGTTGAGCAGTCATAGTGCCATAACTATGCAAGTACAAAAGTAAAACTAACGATCGCTTTTCACGCCTTCGGCGCAAGGGGCTTATGGGAAGAGCACCCTATATTTTTACAGTCCAATCAGCACTGGGTGGCGAATGTGGTCTGTCTTTAGAAAGCGGAAGGTGATGTTCAGCCCCTGCTCGCTCATTGCCAGTTATCAATAATTAGATTTCATTGTTATCCTGGCTATCCTCTCCATGAAGAGCTGAGTCATTTATGAGACAGATGCAGAAATAACACACTCTTCGACGTCATTTTGTTTAGCTCTTCTCTTCAACGACACCACTGACGAATCACATGTATATTCTTATTCTTATTGTTCTTCTTCTTCGTCTTCTTCTTCTTCTTCTTCTTCTTCTTCTTCTTCTTCTTCTTCTTCTTCTTCTTCTTCTTCTTCTTCTTCTTCTTCTTCTTCTTCTTCTTCTTCTTCTTCTTCTTCTTCTGCTGCTGCTGCTGCTGCTGATTATTATTATTATTATTATTATTATTATTATTATTATTATTATTATTATCTTTCTTCTTCTTCTTCTTCTTTCTTCTTCTTCTTCTTCTTCTTCTTCTTCTTCTTCTTCTTCTTCTTCTTCTTCTTCTTCTTCTTCTTCTTCTTCTTCTTCTTCTTCTTCTTCTTCTTCTTCTTCTTCTTCTTCTTCTTCTTCTTCTTCTTCTTCTTCTTCTTCTTATTTTTCTTCTTTTTCTTTTTTCTTCTTCTTCTTCTTTTTTTCTTCATCTTCTTTTCTTCTTCTTCTTTTTCTCCTATTTCTTCTTCTTCTTCTTCTTCTTCTTCTTCTTCTTCTTCTTCTTCTTCTTCTTCTTCTTCTTCTAATTCTTCATCATCATCTTCTTCTTCTTCTTCTTCTTCTTCTTCTTCTTCTTCTTCTTCTTCTTCTTCTTCTTCTTCTTCTTCTTCTTCTTCTTCTTCTTCTTCTTCTTCTTCTTCTTCTTCTTCTTCTTCTTCTGCTGCTTATTATTATTATTATTATTATTTTTATTATTATTATTATTATTATTATTATTATTATTATTATTATTATCTTTCTTCTTCTTCTTCTTTTCTTCTTCTTCTTCTTCTTCTTCTTCTTCTTCTTCTTCTTCTTCTTCTTCTTCTTCTTCTTCTTCTTCTTCTTCTTCTTCTTCTTCTTCTTCTTCTTCTTCTTCTTCTTCTTCTTCTTCTTCTTCTTCTTCTTCTTCTTCTTCTTCTGCTTCTTCTTCCTTTTTCTTCTTCTTACCAGACATAATAGCTTACAGAAAACAGCTGTGTGAAGTTGAGTCAAGAATTGACATCACAGCACTAGGGGCATTCCTATGCGCGGCCCGTCCTCATTTTCAGCAGCCAACGCAGAGTTCCAATACTGATGGTACCAGTCACAATCTGGTTAAATGTTGGTCTTGTCTTTTTTCTGAGTGTAGTAAGCCTGCCAGACCCTCTGGTTACACCCAGAGGCCTAATTCTCTCCAGGCCATAATAATCTTCTTTCTCTATTGATTGTGTTGCTTGTTCCCGAAGAGCATTGACCACATCTGCCTTGTCATGTATCAATTCACCGTCAAGTGGAGCGGATCCAGCCAGTCTGTTTGTCTATTCGTTACCTACAACACCGGCATTCCCTGGAGAACAGATCCAAAGTATGCTCCCCACCTGTGACCTTTCCAGTGAAGCTTGCCACTCTGCTCGAAGCATCCCTGTCGTCACCTTTTTCAACATGATTTCAGGGTCTGTTACAATTACGACATGTGTATGCAGCTTGTTCGCTAGCCACCAGAGAGCTGCAATTAACGCCTCCACCTCCATTCTCATCCTAGATGTTCTGGTGTCAATGCTAGGCTGTCTTGCACTCAAGATTGTCCATTGGCTTTCGCTTCAAACCCCCGGCACTGCTCTTTTCTCTCAGCACCGAAATATCTGTATAGATAATCAGATCACCTGGGCGTGAATTGTCGGGAATCAATTGTTAGACTTAAACCTCCGTAGCACTCGCTGGCAACTCTCTGCACACCCGGCCCCAATGTGATCATAACCCTACACAGGTTAGACTTTTCTTTTGGTACTCTGCAATAGTCGGCAATGCAAGGATGTATCGCATGCACACAATCAGGGTGTCTCTTGTACAACCCACGATCAGCCGCATAGCTTCATTTTGTGTGCGCTCCAGTTTCTCTAGCTGACTCTTCGAAACAGTGAGCAACCCCAATCCATAATCAATCACTGAGATATTTAAGTGATGGTTAAAAAAAAAAAGAATGACTATTTATTTGTTTGCATGTCCTTGACAACTCTGTGCTTGCCTGTTATCCCCAGAATCAACTGGGAGTTTGGGTTCGACGATGCGATGGTCAAGTTGGGGTGTGAGGTGCATATGTTTGATCCCAGGTGAGTTGCATTTTGTCCCAGCTTATTCTTGACACATTTGGTTTTTTTTTTTTTTTTTACTGTTACTTTCGCTGTTGTTTTTGGTGGTAGTTTTTTCCTGCTCTTTATCGTCATCATTAGCTGATCTTTCATAGTCTTTCTTTCTTTCTTTCTTTCTTTCTTTCTTTCTTTCTTTCTTTCTTTCTTTCTTTCTTTCTTTCTTTTCTTTCTTTCTTTCTTTCTTTCTTTCTTTCTTTCTTCTTTCTTTCTTTCTTTCTTTCTTTCTTTCTTTCTTTCTTTCTTCTTTCTTCTCTTTCTTTCTTTCTTTCTTTCTTTCTTTCTTTCTTTCTTTCTTTCTTTCTTTCTTTCTTTCTTTCTTTCTTTCTTTCTTTCTTTCTTTCTTCTTCTTTCTTCTTCTTTCTTTCTTTAACAGTACATACACAGAAAAATACTCAGAACGGAGAGAGAGAAGAGATCTGATTGTTGTGAAGATTGTTGACAGTATCTTAGATAGAAAAGAACACAAAATGTTCAGACTTACAGTTACCACTAACCGTTAGATCATTCATTGATTCCACAGTTAGCTTACATGTGGAGCCTATATGGATTGTCCATGGAAACACTGGCACAAATCAGTTAGCATTAGAATTTTAAAAAAAAAAAGTACAGAAGCAATACAGACAGATGAGGTATGCATCAATAGCCAACAATTAACTATATACATTAAAATAACGAGTACACACAGAACACAGTACAGTTTATCGCTGTCCGCATTATTTAAATTCAATATGGGAAAACACTGAACATATGTTTACATTTAAATATTAAATTACTTGGGGAGCTGGAAGAGACCTGGTCACCAGTGTCTGCTTTACTGCAGGTAATGACTGGGGAGCTGGAAGAGACGAGGGCAGTAGTGTCTGCTTTACTGCAGGTAGTGACTGGGGAGCTGGAAGAGACCAGGTCACCAGTGTCTGCTTTACTGCAGGTAATGACTCGGGAGCTGGAAGAGACCAGGTCACCAGTGTCTGCTTTACTGCAGGTAACGACTGGGGAGCTGGAAGAGATCTGGTCACCAGTGTCTGCTTTACTGCAGGTAACGACTGGGGAGCTGGAAGAGATCTGGTCACCAGTGTTTGCTTTACTGCAGGTAACGACTGGGGAGCTGAAAGAGACCAGGTCACCAGTGTCTGCTTTACTGCAGGTAATGACTGGGGAGCTGAAAGAGATCTGGTCACCAGTGTCTGCTTTACTGCAGGTAATGACTGGAGAGCTGCAAGAAACCAGGTCACCAGTGTCTGCTTTGCTGCAGGTAATGACTGTGGGGCTGAAAGAGACCTGGTCACCAGTGTCTGCTTTGCTGCAGGTAATGACTGTGGGGCTGGAAGAGACCAATTTACCAGTGTCTGCTTTACTGCAGGTAACGACTCGGGAGCTGGAAGAGACCAGGTCACCAGTGTCTGCTTTACTGCAGGTAACGACTCGGGAGCTGGAAGAGACCAGATCACCAGTGTCTGCATCACCATAGGGGATAACGGAAAGGGGGCGGGGTAGTGAAACTGCCGCTTAACAAGAATATCATAGCATGCTACTAGTTAAACGTTTTCTGAAACGTAGAGGAGACGACGACGACGGAAATGAACAAGAATAATGAGAAGAAGAAGAAGATGGTAATTATGATGATGATGATGGTGATAATGACGACGATGATGATGATGATGATGACGATGATACACATCAATTTATCATTTGTCGTTTCCCCCTAGTATGAAAGAGAAGGACCACATGCGAGGCAACGCCACATTCCACAACATGGGGATCGGCAGCTACAACACGGACTCCTTCGTACCCAGACATGATATCTATGTCAAGGACAGACAGACCTGGAAAGTCAGAACTGTGAAGACTATCATGAAGGAACTGGGTCATCAGAACGTGAGTGGAAGCATCATTTCTAAAGCTCACATTATTTGCAAATCATCAGCTTGTGATCAGTATCTTGTCTATTATTAGTCTATGATCAGTATCTTGTCTATTATTAGTCTATGATCAGTATATTGTCAATTATTAGTCTATGATCAGTATCTTGTCTATTATTAGTCTATGATCAGTATCTTGTCTATTATTAGTCTATGATCAGTATCTTGTCTATTATTAGTCTATGATCAGTATCTTGTCTATTGTTAGTCTATGATCAGTATCTTGTCTATTATTAGTCTATAATCAGTATCTGCCAAAGCACAAGCCAGTAATCGTTGTTTTGTATAGTACTAGTCTTTGACGGATACAATGTATACCATCGATGAGTTATTGATTTCTTGTGTGATCGATGTCTTGTATATCACCAGTGTGTGCTCGATACCTTTCTTGTACATCATCAGCGAGTGATCAATGTCTGTTATAC
This sequence comes from Candidula unifasciata, assembly GCA_905116865.2. NCBI lineage: Eukaryota > Metazoa > Mollusca > Gastropoda > Stylommatophora > Geomitridae > Candidula > Candidula unifasciata. The sequence goes on along the minus strand of CAJHNH020002370.1, from coordinate 41,156 downwards.
ATGCAGCGTGTGATCGATGTCTTGTATATCACCAGTGTGTGATCGATATCTTGTATATCACCAGCGTGTGATCGATGTCTTACATATCACCAGCGTGTGATCGATATTTTTATATCACCTGCGTGTGATCGATGTCTTGTATATCACCAGCGTGTGATCGATGTCTTGTATATCACCAGCGTGTGATCGATGTCTTGTATATCACCAGTATGTGATCGATGTCTTGTATATCACCAGCGTGTGGTCGATATCTTGTGTATCACCAGCGTGTGATTGATGTCTTGTATATCACCAGCGTGTGGTCGATGTCTTGTATATCACCAGCGTGTGGTCGATGTCTTGTATATCACCAGCGTGTGATTGATGTCTTGTATATCATCAGAAAGTGATAGGTGTCTTGTATATCATCAGCGTGTAATCAATGTCTTGTATATCACCAGCGTGTGATCGATGTCTTGTATATCATCAGCCAGTGATTGGTGTCTTGTGTATCACCAGCGTGTGATCGATGTCTTGTATATCACCAGCGTGTGATCGATGTCTTGTATATCACCAGCGTGTGATCGATGTCTTGTATATCACCAGTGTGTGATCGATGTCGTGAATATCACCAGTGTGTGATTGATGCCTTGTATATCACCAGTATGTGATCGATGTCTTGTATATCACCAGCGTGTGATCGATATCTTGTATATCACCAGTGTGTGATTGATGTCTTGTATATCATCAGCGTGTGATCGATGTCTTGTATATCACCAGCGTGTGGTCGATATCTTGTGTATCACCAGCGTGTGATCGATGTCCTGTATATCACCAGCGTGTGATTGATGTCTTGTATATCACCTGCATGTGATTGATGTCTTGTATATCACCAGCGTGTGATTGATGTCTTGTGTATCACCTGCGTGTGATCGATGTCTTGTATATCACCAGCGTGTGATCGGTGTCTTGTATATCACCAGCGTGTGATTGATGTCTTGTATATCACCAGCGTGTGATTGATGTCTTGTGTATCACCAGCGTGTGATCGACATCTTGTATATCACCTGCGTGTGATCGATGTCTTGTATATCACCAGCGTGTGATCGATGTCTTGTATATCACCAGCGTGTGATCGATGTCTTGTATATCACCTGCGTGTGGTCGATATCTTGTATATCACCAGCGTGTGATCGATATCTTGTATACCACCAGCGTGTGATCCATGTCGTGTTCCACTAGCGTGTGATCGATGTCTTGTATATCACCAGCGTGTGATCGATATCTTGTATATCAACAGCGAATGATCGATATCTTGTATATCATCACCGTGTGATCGATATCGTGTATATCACCAGTGTGTGATCGATGTCTTGTATATCACCAGCGTGTGATTAATGTCTTGTATATCACCAGCGTGTGATCGATGTCTTGTATATCATCAGCGTGTTATCGATGTCTTGTATATTACCAGCGTGTGATCGATGTCTTGTATATCACCAGCGTGTGATCAAAGTCTTGTATATCACCAGCGTGTGATCGATGTCTTGTATATCATCAGCGTGTGATTGATGTCTTGTGTATCACCAGCGTGTGATCGATATCTTGTATAGCACCAGCGTGTGATCGATGTGTACCACCAGCGTGTGATCGATGTCTTGTATATCACCAGCGTGTGATCGTTATCTTGTATATCACCAGCGAATTATCGATATCTTGTATATCACCAGCGTGTGATCGATGTCTTGCATATCACCAGCGTGTGAGCGATGTCTTGTATATCACCAGCGTGTGATCGATGTCTTGTATATCACCAGCGTGTGATCGATGTCTTGTATATCACTAGCGTGTGATCGATGTCTTGTATATCACCAGCGTGTAATCGATGTCTTGTATATCATCAGCGTGTGATCGATGTCTTGTATATCACCAGCGTGTGATCGATGTCTTGTATATCACCAGCGTGTGATCAATGTCTTGTATACAACCAGCGTGTGATCGATGTCTTGTATATCACCAGCGAGTGATCTATGTCTTGTATACAACCAGCGTGTGATCGATGTCTTGTATATCACCAGCGTGTGATCGATGTCTTGTATATCACCAGCGTGTGATCGATGTCTTGTATATCACCAGCGTGTGATCGATGTCTTGTATATCACCAGCGTGTGATTGATATCTTGTATACCACCAGCGTGTGATTGATGTCTTGTATATCACCAGCGTGTGATTGATATCTTGTATATCACCAGTGTGTGATCGATATCTTGTATATCACCAGCGTGTGATTGATGTCTTGTATATTACCTGCGTGTGATTGATGTCTTGTATATCACAAGTGTGTGATCGATGTCTTGTAAATCACCAGCGTGTGATCGATGTCTTGTATATCACCAGCGTGTGATCGATGTCTTGTATATCATCAGCGTGTGATCGATATCTTGTATATCACCAGCGTGTGATCGATATCTTGTATATCATCAGCGTGTGATCGATGTCTTGTATATCACCAGCGTGTGATTGATGTCTTCAAGATGGACGTGGAGACAACAGAGTGGACAGTGATTGACAACATGCTGGAGACAGATGTCTTCAAGTTCATTCGGCAGTTTGATGTAGAATACCATCTCTTTAATGACTACCCTCTTCTCGAGGAGTATGTTCACATTTATGAGGTTGGTTTGTGTTGTGCTGCTGTGTGATGTTTGTGTTGTGTTGTTGCGTGATATTTGTATTGTGTTGTTGTGTGATTTTTGTATTGTGTTGTTGTGTGATATTTGTATTGTGTTGTTGTGTGATGTTTGTATTGTGTTGGTGTGTGATGTTTGTATTGTGTTGTTGTGTGATTTTTGTATTGTGTTGTCGTGTGATGTTTGTATTGTGTTGTTGTGTGATGTTTGTATTGTGTTGTTGTGTGATGTTTGTGTCGTGCTCATATACGATGTTTATGTTGTGCTGCTGTGTGATGTTGACATCATACAGACAGACAGATAGACGGACAGAGAGACAGACAGACAAGAACACTTGCAATGCCATGTTCTAACGCTGATCTTTGATCCAATCCACCAGGTGTTCACCAGACTGAGAGAAAGTGGCTTCAGGGAATACCATTCGTTCGAACACCAGCGCACAATCAAAAGAGGCAGTTTCAAATACCAGGCCGACGTGGCTTATGTAAATGCCTTTTTTGACAAGGACAGTCTTAGCGGGACATAATCGCCGGTTTCTAGCTGATGTTTTTATGTTATGGTTGTTCTCCATTTTAATTTATTTGCAAATAAGAAGTAGAGACAGGAGATAGAGAGTGTGAGAGAAAAGAGAGAGAAAGAGGTAGACAGACAGACATACAGACAGACAGGCTGGCAGGCATTCAGACATACGGGCTGGCAAACCGGCAGAGGGACAGTCAGACAGACAGACATACCGACGGATGGACGAATGGACGGACAGGGAGAAAAAGTTATATGCATAATAAAATATTCATTTATATGAAGTGTCGAAAACAATAAATGAGAATTTTAGATTGGAGATTTTCACAGTTGAATGTACAAATGAATAATCACACAACGACATTCATTACAGATCACAAATATTCAGTTTGCTCTCGTTGTGTAGTATATCATGATTAAAATACAGCCCAGTTCTTCACATGAAGTTTAATCAGTCTGTTATATCTTAGGCTTTGAAACAATGGTTCAGTTCCTCACATAATAATTTTATTTGTCTGTTGTATCCCACAATTTTTAACAATGGTCCAATTCCTCAAAAATTATTTTTTATTTGTCTGTTATATATCACACTTTAAAACAATAGTTCAGTTCCTCCCATACTAACTTTACACTTGTCTGTTATATCTCACACTTTTAAACAATGGTCCAGTTCCTCACATACTATTTTTATTTGTCTGTTATATCTCACACTTTAAAACATTGGTCCAGTTCCTCACATACTAACTTTACACTTGTCTGTTATATCTCACACTGTTAAACAATGGCCCAGTTCCTAATATACTAACTTTACACTTGTCTGTTATATCTCACACTGTTAAAAAATGGTCCAGTTCCTAATATACTAACTTTACACTTGTCTGTCATATCTCACACTGTTAAACAATGGTCCAGTTCCTAATATACTAACTTTACACTTGTCTGTTATATCTCACACTGTTAAACAATGGTCCAGTTTCTCACATACTAACTTTACACTTGTCTGTTATATCTCACACTGTTAAACAATGGTCCAGTTCCTCACATACTAACTTTACACTTGTCTGTTATATCTCACACTGTTAAACAATAGTCCAGTTCCTCACATACTAACTTTACACTTGTCTGTTATATCTCACACTGTTAAACAATAGTCCAGTTCCTCACATACTAACTTTACACTTGTCTGTTATATCTCACACTGTTAAACAATGGTCCAGTTCCTCACATACTAACTTTACACTTGTCTGTTATATCTCACACTGTTAAACAATGGCCCAGTTCCTAATATACTAACTTTACACTTGTCTGTTATATCTCACACTGTTAAACAATGGTCCAGTTCAATAGTTCCCTATATACTAACTTTACACTTGTCTGTTATATCTCACACTGTTAAACAATGGGTCCAGTTCCTCATATACTAACTTTACACTTGTCTGTTATATCTCACACTGTTAAACAATGGTCCAGTCACATACTACTTTTACACTTGTCTGTTATATCTCACACTGTTAAACAATGGTCCAGTTCCTCACATACTAACTTTACACTTGTCTGTTATATCTCACACTGTTAAACAATAGTCCAGTTCCTCACATACTAACTTTACACTTGTCTGTTATATCTCACACTGTTAAACAATAGTCCAGTTCCTCACATACTAACTTTACACTTGTCTGTTATATCTCACACTGTTAAAACAATGGTCCAGTTCCTCACACACTAACTTTACACTTGTCTGTTATATCTCACACTGTTAAACAATAGTCCAGTTCCTCACATACTAACTTTACACTTGTCTGTTATATCTCACACTGTTAAACAATAGTCCAGTTCCTCACATACTAACTTTACACTTGTCTGTTATATCTCACACTTTTAAACAATAGTTCAGTTCCTCACATACTAACTTTACACTTGTCTGTTATATCTCACACTTTTAAACAATAGCCCAGTTCCTCAATACACTAACTTTACACTTGTCTGTCATATCTCACACTTTTAAACAATAGTTCAGTTCCTCACATACTAACTTTACACTTGTCTGTTATATCTCACACTTTTAAACAATAGTTCAGTTCCTCACATACTAACTTTACACTTGTCTGTTATATCTCACACTTTTAAACAATAGTTCAGTTCCTCACATACTAACTTTACACTGGTCTGTTATATCTCACACTTTTAAACAATAGTTCAGTTCCTCACATACTAACTTTACACTTGTCTGTTATATCTCACACTTTTAAACAATAGTTCAGTTCCTCACATACTAACTTTACACTTGTCTGTTATATCTCACACTGTTAAACAATAGTCCAGTTCCTCACATACTAACTTTACACTTGTCTGTTATATCTCACACTGTTAAACAATAGTCCAGTTCCTCACATACTAACTTTACACTTGTCTGTTATATCTCACACTGTTAAACAATGGTCCAGTTCCTCACATACTAACTTTACACTTGTCTGTTATATCTCACACTGTTAAACAATGGCCCAGTTCCTAATATACTAACTTTACACTTGTCTGTTATATCTCACACTGTTAAACAATGGTCCAGTTCCTAATATACTAACTTTACACTTGTCTGTTATATCTCACACTGTTAAACAATGGTCCAGTTCCTAATATACTAACTTTACACTTGTCTGTTATATCTCACACTGTTAAACAATGGTCCAGTTTCTCACATACTAACTTTACACTTGTCTGTTATATCTCACACTGTTAAACAATGGTCCAGTTCCTCACATACTAACTTTACACTTGTCTGTTATATCTCACACTGTTAAACAATAGTCCAGTTCCTCACATACTAACTTTACACTTGTCTGTTATATCTCACACTGTTAAACAATAGTCCAGTTCCTCACATACTAACTTTACACTTGTCTGTTATATCTCACACTGTTAAACAATGGTCCAGTTCCTCACACACTAACTTTACACTTGTCTGTTATATCTCACACTGTTAAACAATAGTCCAGTTCCTCACATACTAACTTTACACTTGTCTGTTATATCTCACACTGTTAAACAATAGTCCAGTTCCTCACATACTAACTTTACACTTGTCTGTTATATCTCACACTTTTAAACAATAGTTCAGTTCCTCACATACTAACTTTACACTTGTCTGTTATATCTCACACTTTTAAACAATAGCCCAGTTCCTAATACACTAACTTTACACTTGTCTGTCATATCTCACACTTTTAAACAATAGTTCAGTTCCTCACATACTAACTTTACACTTGTCTGTTATATCTCACACTTTTAAACAATAGTTCAGTTCCTCACATACTAACTTTACACTTGTCTGTTATATCTCACACTTTTAAACAATAGTTCAGTTCCTCACATACTAACTTTACACTGGTCTGTTATATCTCACACTTTTAAACAATAGTTCAGTTCCTCACATACTAACTTTACACTTGTCTGTTATATCTCACACTTTTAAACAATAGTTCAGTTCCTCACATACTAACTTTACACTTGTCTGTTATATCTCACACTTTTAAACAATAGTTCAGTTCCTCACATACTAACTTTACACTTGTCTGTTATATCTCACACTGTTAAACAATAGTCCAGTTCCTCACATACTAACTTTACACTTGTCTGTTATATCTCACACTTTTAAACAATAGTTCAGTTCCTCACATACTAACTTTACACTTGTCTGTTATATCTCACACTTTTAAACAATAGTTCAGTTCCTCACATACTAACTTTACACTTGTCTGTTATATCTCACACTGTTAAACAATAGTCCAGTTCCTCACATACTAACTTTACACTTGTCTGTTATATCTCACATATCAAGACAGAAGCCGAATTTCTCCATCATCATCATCATCATTATCTAGTGACTTTGTTCGTGATTTGCACTATGTTACACAGTTTTTACGAGAATTAGACCTAATGTGGAAAAAACAAAAACTTTAAGCTTGCTTGTCAAGAAGCTTCTAATGTTACATTCAGTCGCACGAATAGATTTTGTTTGTCCGCTCGAATTATTACTAATGCTTGTATTCAATTATAAAATAAATAATGCACAAATATATAAAAATAAATTGTTTTTTTTTTTACAATAATGCCTTCAGTAAATTTTTTTTTTAAATATTTGTACTGAGTCAGGCATGTCCACATTCATCAAAGGGCATCAGCTGAGAGGTCTCTGAATGATATACATTTGGAAACAATATCATAGACAGAGAGAGAAATTGGACTGGCAGCTGTGGGAGACACAGAGGAAACCACTAAATTTCCCGTCCAGTTTGGATCACTAGCATGGCTGAGTGCTTAGCTTAGAAGGTCCTGAGTTTAGCGCTCAATGCAGACCTGAGAGCAGTGTTTTTCATATTGAGTGCCTTTAATGTGAGCAGTTCACAAACAACTAAAACCTGGAGCCTCTCCTAATTTCTCAGTCGTGGTGTTTGATATGGCCCGTAGCTGGTTTATGTGTAGGCTGGCGATTTACCTTATGGCATGATTTGACGTGTGTATAGCTAACTGTTTGTGACTGACTACTTCCATCAACAACAAACTGCATTTCTGGTGGTGATTGTTAGCTTTGGCACCTCTAGCAACTGCCTTTAGCAGTTACTGCTTGCACATTTTTCTAGACTGTGCTGGGGCAACTGGGTTCGAAGACCTCCATTAACGTCGCTCATGGGATTTGATCTGTTTCATTCCATGAATACTAACACTGATGATGATAGTTATAATGATATTGATATCAATATATATTTTATATGCCATAATGTTAACTGTGCTCGGAGGGACTTGAAATGCATTATCCAATGTTCCGGTTTTTTGGGTGACAAGGCCTGTTTGGCAATGACGTCGATTCTTTTAAACATCAAAATAGAAGAAACTCTCAAACAACACACAAGATGAGGGTTCATTTCTGCTTTTAGAGATGTCTTGGCTAAATGGAGCCTGTCTCAAATGTCTAAAGATGAGCAGTTCACAAACAACTAAAACCTGGAGCCTCTCTTAATTTCTCAGTTCAGCCACGGAAAGAATTTTTGATGATGTAATCGATCAACATAAGGCCGTTTACTTCTCAGATCGTTTCTGCCGGGTCGATATGGGTCATTTTTTAAAAATCTGGCTCCATTCGGATTTAAACTCACGACCTTCCGATCCGCAGGTAAGAGTCTAATCGCTAAATCATGGCGGCGTGTACATACAAGAATCACTGCATTGTATTCTAAAGTTAAGGGGGTGATTTGCAAATGATATCAGGGTCCCTGTAAATGTGTTCCACACAATGTGCCACCATGTGGGTGAGGATCACCGTGGAGAGGTCCCAGAAACCGCGTTCAGACATTAGACCATATTTATAGCCGGGCTATATTGCGGCCCCTGACAAGAGCCAGGGTGGGGGCTTCAAAAAACGCAAATTTTCATTCTAAAAAGAACGGCATGTAATATTCATATAGTTTCTATGGCATGTGATGCTTGACAGATGTTTAGAAGAAAGTCAGCATTAGTTGGATGATATGATCAGTATCGTTACAGGTGCCTTTTCTTCCTATGTCATTTTCTTCTTGCCATGTTAGCTTTGGTTGACCTGGAATTTCTGGGTCAACTACAAAAATCCACCAGATCCGGATTCAAACCTCAAGACATTCGTGCCGGCATGCAAGCAGGGTAACCATCGCCCCACGGCCGCTTCTGTGGATTCAGTGTCCGTGTGAATAACTAGCACACTTTATTTATTCTGCGTATCCCCTGCCGAAAACATGAAAAGGGCTTCCATACTTTATTTATGCTGTGTCTTTTCCGCCGATAATATGGGAAATGACTTTTATATTGTATCTCTTCTGTGTTTCTACGTAAGTAAACATAGTAATAACTTTCCCGCTTTTTGTATTATGTGTATCTCTCGGAGTAAAGATTAGAACAAAGTTCGCACTATATATATTCTGTGTATCTCCTGATGTAAACACGGGAACACAGTTCACACTGGTTATATTCTGTGTATCTCTCGGAGTAAAGATGGGAACAAAGTTCACACTGACATATTCTGTGTATCTCCTGGAGTAAAGATGGGTGAAAAGTTCACACTGTATATATTCTGTGTATCTCCTGGAGTAAAGATGGGTGTAAAGTTCACACTGTATATATTCTGAGTATCTCTCAGATTGAAGATGATAACAAAGTTCACACTGTATATATTCTGCATATATTCTGTGTATCTCCTACGGCGCAGAGCGAGAGGACTTCTCCGCAATTGTCATCAGATATTGATACCTGCACAATACAGTACCTGCTGGTCCCTTTGAGGATAGGCAGAGCGAGAGGACTTCTCCGCAATTATCACCAGATAGGACTGAAACTCACATAACACAATACAAAGTATTTGCCAGAGCGAGAGGCCTTCTCCGCAAGCACCATGTCTCGGAGAAACAAACCTAACGGAAAGCGCAACGGACAGAGGAAACAGCCCACTGACAGATCCACTCGATCTAACTCGGAGGCCAGGAAGACGCAGACAGATACTACCGAACCCACAGGAAGACGCCCCTACTACCAGTGAGGCCTGAGTGACGTCCCAGCGTCACCTGAACCAACACAGCCAAGTCCACAGACATCTCCAGATCGACGAAAGACAGGCAGCTATGAATTTCCTGCCACAATATTTCTACGACAGACCAACTCGGGCCGGACAGCAATCACTACACTGGCAACGCTAACATTGATCAATATGCTGGAGATCATGTTAGGCAAGAGGGCAGTCGCAAAGATTAGGAGAACTCGAGAAGGAGTGATAGCTTCACTAAACAGAACCAACCGCACCTCAGATATGCTGGATGACATCCAACACGACGGCAAGAAAGAACTCCGACTATCCGAGGAGATAACTGTGACGGCCACCATCTTCCAGAATGTAAGACGCTGGGTGATCCGAAGAGTCAACCTGCAATGGAGCAACGAAGAAATTCTGCAACAAATAAGGAAAGAAAACCCCAATGTCAACATCAACCAAGCAGAGAGACTGGGCTCAAAACGGCATCCATTGCCAGTGGCGGTGATAACATCGGAAGGAGAAAACATCCCGGATAAAGTCTACCTAGATCAAAGAATGCAAAGACCAGAGCAATACGTGCCANGCTATGTGGATGTTGTGTTTTGTGTGTTACTGTGTGATGTTTGTATTGTGTTACTGTGTGATGTTTGTGTTGTGCAGTTGTGTAATGTTTGTGTCGTGCTCATATATATGATGTTTATGCTGTGCTGCTGTTGGTGTTGGCATCATACAGACAGACAGACAGGAACACTTGCAATGCCATGTTCTAACGCTGATATTTGATCCCATCCACCAGGTGTTCACCAGACTGAGAGAAAGTGGCTTCAGGGAATACCATTCGTTCGAACACCAGCGCACGATCAAACGAGGCGGCTTCAAATACCAGGCCGACGTGGCTTATGTAAATGCCTTTTTTGACAAGGACAGTCTTAGCATGAGATAATCGCCGGTTTCTAGCTGATATTTTTATGTTATGGTTGTTCTCAATTTTAATTTATTTGAAAATAAGAAGTAGAGACAGAGGAGATAGAGAGTGTGAGAGAAAAGAGAGAGAAAGAGGTAGACTGACAGACAGACAGACAGACAGACAGACAGACAGACAGACAGACAGACAGACAGACAGGCTGGCAGGCATACAGACATACTTGCTGGCAAACCTGAAGAGGGACAGACAGACAGACAGACGGACAGACAGACATACCGACGGATGGACGAACGGACGGACAGGGAGAAAAAGTTATATTCAAAATAAGATATTCATTTATATGAAGTGTCGAAAACAATAAATGAGAATTTTAGATTCGAGATTTTCACAGTTGAACGTACAAATGAATAATCATACAACGACATTCATTACAGATCACAAATATTCAGTTTGCTCTCGTTGTGTAGTATATCATGATTAAAATACAGCCAAGTTCTTCACATGAAACTTAATCAGTCTGTTATATCTTACACGTTCAAACAATGGTCCAGTTCCTCACATAATAACTTTATTTGTCTGTTGTATCCCACAATTTTAAACAATGGTCCAATTCCTCACATAATATTTTTATTTGTCTGTTATATCGCACACTTTTAAACAATGGTCCAGTTCCTCACCTACTAACTTTACACTTGTCTGTTATATCTCACACTTTTAAACATTGGTCCAGCCCCTCCCATACTAACTTTACACTTGTCTGTTATATCTCACACTTTTAAACATTGGTCCAGCCCCTCCCATACTAACTTTACACTTGTCTGTTATATCGCACACTTTTAAACATTGGTCCAGCCCCTCCCATACTAACTTTACACTTGTCTGTTATATCGCACACTTTTAAACAATGGTCCAGTTCCTCACCTACTAACTTTACACTTGTCTGTTATATCTCACACTTTTAAACGTTGGTCCAGCCCCTCCCATACTAACTTTACACTTGTCTGTTATATCTCACAAATCAAGGCAGCAGCCGAATTTCTCTATCATCATCATCATCATTATCTAGTGACTTTGTTCGTGATTTGCACAATGTTACACAGTTTTTCTGAGAATTAGACCTAATGTGGAAAAAACAAACACATTTAGCATGCTTGTCAAGAAGTTTCTAATGTTACATTAAGTCGGACGAAAAGATTTTGTTCGTTGCTTGTACTGATGCTTGTATTCAATTATAAAATAAATAATGCACAAATATATAAAAATAAATGTTTTTTTTTTTTTTACAATAATGCCTTCAGAACATGTTTTTTTTTTAATACACAATTTACTTTCATGAGAGGTTGTTAATCTGTGTACATTAAAATCAGATCATGCCTTGGCGGGGGAGGGGCGGGGGAGGTGAGGGGTGGGGGGAAAGGCAACTGTTGAAGCGAGAACAAGTGGAAAGCATGGTGTTGTTTTCATGGAAAGTCGGCAGGCTGGTGTAGACTTTCGCGTACAGAGTCAGGCATGTCCACATTCATCAAAGGGCATCAGCTAAGTGGTCTCTGAATGATATACATTTGGAAACAATATCATAGACAGAGAGAGAAATTGGACTGGCAGCTGTGGGATACACAGAGGAAACCACTAAACTTCCCCTCCAGTTTGGATCACTAGGCATGGCAGAGTGCTTAGCTTAGAAGGTCCTGAGTTTAGCGCTCAATGCAGCCCTGAGAGCAGTGTTTTTCATATCGAGTGCCTTTAATGTGAGCAGCGGTTGAGTCGTGGTGTTTGATATGGCCTGTAGCTGGTTTATGTGTAGGCTGGCGATTTACCTTATGTCATAATTTGACGTGTGTATAGCTAACTGTTTGTGACCGACTACTTCCATCAACGACAAACTGCATTTCTGGTGGCGATTGTTAGCTCTGGCAGCTCTAGCACCTGCCTTTAGCAGTTGCTGCTTGCGCATTTTTCTAGACTGTGCCGGGCAAACTTGGTCCGAAGACCTCCATTAACGTCGCTCATGGGATTTGATCTGTTTCATTCCATGAATACTAACACTGATGATGATAGTTATAATGATATTGATATCAATATATATTCTATATGCCATTATGTTAACTGTGCTCGGAGGGACTTGAAATGCATTATCCAGTGTAGCGGTTTTTTTGGGTGACAAGGCCTGTTTGGCAATGACGTCGATTCTTTTAAACATCAAAATAGAAGAAACTCTCAAACAACACACAAGATAAGGGTTCATTTGTACAAAAAGACGAAAACCATTTCTGCTTTTAGAGATGTCTTGGCTAAATGGAGCGTGTCTCAAAAGTCTAAAGATGAGCAGTTCACAGACAACTAAAACATGTAGCCTCTCTTAATTTCTCAGTTCAGCCACGGAAAGAATTCTTGATGATGTAATCGATCAACATAAGGCCGTTTACTTCTCAGATCGTTTCTGCCGGGTCGACATGGGTCATTTTTTTAACAATCTGGCTCCATTCGGATTTGAACTCACGACCTTCCGATCCGCAGGTAAGAGTCTAATCGCTAAATCATGGCGGCGTGTACATACAAGAATCACTGCATTGTATTCTAAAGTTAAGGGGTGATATGCAAATGATATCAGGGTCCCTGTAAATGTGTTCCACACAAAGTGCTACCATATGGGTGAGGATCACCGTGGAGAGGTCCCAGAAACCGCGTTCAGACATTAGACCATATTTATGGCCGGGCTATATTGCGGCCCCTGACAAGAGCCAGGGTGGGGGCTTCAAAAAACGAAAAATTTTATTCTAAAAAGAACGGCATGTAATATTCATATAGTTGCTATGGCATGTGATGCTTGACATATGTTTAGAGGAAAGTCAGCATTAGTTGGATGATATGATCAGTATCGTTACAGGTGTCTTTTCTTCCTATGTCATTTTCTTCTTGCCCTGTTAGCTTTGGTTGACCTGGAATTTCTGGGTCAACTACAAAAATCCACCAGATCCGGATTTAAACCTCAAGACATTCGTGCCAGCATGCAAGCGGGGTAACCATCGCCCCACGGCTGCTTCTGTGGATTCAGTGTCCGTGTGAATATCTAGCACACTTTATTTATTCTGCGTATCCCCTGCCGAAAACATGAAAAGGGCTTCAATACTTTATTTATGCTGTGTCTTTTCCGCCGATAATATGGGAAATGACTTTTATATTGTATCTCTTCTGTGTCTCTACGGAAGTAAACATAGTAATAACTTTCACACTTTTTGTATTATGTGTATCTCTCGGAGTAAAGATTGAAACAAAGTTCGCACTATATATATATTCTGTGTATCTCCTGATGTAAACACTGGAACACAGTTCACACTGTATATATTCTGTGTATCGCCGTGAGTAAAGATGGGAACAAAGTTCACACTGACATATTCTGTGTATCTCCTGGTGTAAAGATGGGTGTAAAGTTCACACTGTATATATTCTGTGTATCTCCCAGACTGAAGATGATAACAAAGTTCACACTGTATATATTCTGTGTATCTCCCAGACTGAAGATGATAACAAAGTTCACACTATATATATTCTGTGTATCTCCTAGAGTAAACATGGGAATAGCTTGTACACTGTATATATTCTGTGAATCTCCTGGTGTAAAGATAGAAGCAAATGTCAAACAATACATCACATACAAATTGAACACACATTGTATGTATCTCCTGGTGTAAAGATGGAAGCAAATGTCAAACAATACATCACATACAAATTGAATACATATTCTGTGTATCTCTTGAAGTAAAGATTCGAATAACGTTCACACTGTATATACTCTCTGTTTCCTCTGCAGTAATAGGGTATTGCATTTCCAACTGCTGACAAATTGGTCACCCCCTTGATGTTCCGTTCCCGTGCCAACAAAACCACACAGAGCGTCCACCGCTGTTCCTTGTGGAAGAATTGATGCAACGACTTCAGTCTCAGCAAAACCAATAGCACAAACAATTTACTTGCAGCATAGATGTGGTTTCAGAGAAGAATGCAAAAAATATCATGGAAGGTTAGGGACAAAAACCAAGCAGACCTCACTGAGACAGATGACAGTGGCACACATGTTGGTTAAAATATCCAGAAACGAGGAGTTGTAAACCCTTTGGCTCAGTACTATGGATATCGCAACCCTTTGGCTTCGTACTGTGGATATCGCAACCCTTTGACTCGGTACTATGGATATCGCTACCCATTGACTCGGTACTATGGATATCTCAACCCTTCGGCCTTCCATGATAGGTACCGTAAATCTGGGAGAAATGTGGCTTGTCTGCCTATCCCCGGACATAAACCCAGACCACAAGGAGTTCGTCACTCGGTCAAGGAGAAGTCAAATTTGACCAACTTCGCTGGCGGCGAGACGTAAATAGTCAAATATTTTTTAAAGAAATATTATAAGAAGGAATAGATGTGAGAACTTCGTAACAGCTGACACATTTGATAGAAAGAGCGTAAGAGGAGCGCAAAGAGATACACACCTGGATGGCTGGGTGAGTGATGGGTGAGACAAAAACATTGACCTGACCTTGATTCTGGTGATCATGTGAGATGACCACAATGACAGCCTACGTTTGCCGACACGGCACATGATGTTGATCATAATAACTCACTTTCAGACGTTGTCTTGAAACCCTAGTAACGTACAGCCTAAGCTCCTGGCTGTGTAAATGTGTTGTGTCTGTCTATATGTGTTGTGTATGTGTCTATGCGTTGTGTCTGTGTCTTTGTGTTGTGTCGTGTATATATGTTGTGTCTGTGTATATGTGTTGTGTCTGTGTATATGCGTTGTGTCTGTGTGTTTATGTGTGTGTGTCGTGTGTGTGAGTATGTATGTATGTTGTGTCTGTGTGTGTCAGTGTAGTGTGTGTGTGTCTTCTGTGTCTGTGCATATGTGTTTTTGTGTTGTGTCAGTGAATATGTGTTTTACATGTGTAAATGTGTTGTGTCTGTGTATATGTGTTGTGTCTGTATAAGTGTTGTATCTGTGCGTGTGTATTGCGTCTTTTATGTGTGTTGTGTCTGTGTATATGTCTTGTGTCTGTGTATATCTCTTGTGCCTGTGTTGTATCTCCGTGTGTGTTGTGTCTGTGTGTGTGTTGTGTCTGTATATATATATATATATATATGTGTGTTGTGTCTGTGTCAATGTGTTTTGTATGTGTGTGTGTCGTGTGTGTGTATGTATGTGTGTTGTGTATGTGTGTGTATTTGTGTGCGTGTATGTGTGTGTTGTGTCTGTGTTCTGTATGTGATTTTGTTTATGCCTGTTTGTTTCATCAACAGTGTGTGCGTCCCTGTGTGTGTTGATGGGTTGTACATGCATATATTTCTTGTGTGTGTCTGCGATTTTTGAATGATATTCTATGTACACGATATGCTTGACCTGTAAAAAACAAGTGCTGTCTGAAAGACGAATGCTAATGTAAGATACGCCTAGGTCCCAAAAATAGAACTCTTTGGAACTTTTGAAATGGTGTTCGTTCATTCGACAAGGCTATTGAAAAAAAAATATAAAGCTTCTAGGTCGGCTAAAATTTAAAATGATACCGGGTTTTTAAAAAAAAAAAGGTTCAATAATTAGGCCTGTTTGTTTGAAAAGTTCATTTGTAAACATCTTAGTATGCCTTCTGTCAGATTCACTACTTGCTTGTATCAAGAATACAAACATATTTCAGCGCAATATTAATATGGTACTGAGCTAGCCTTAGTTAGGTTTGTTTATTTATTTACAAATATTACGAAAATACAATTTGGCACCTCAGCAACGGCACTTGCACAGTCTGAAAACTATGTATCAAAGACATAATATATACAGTCTTTAGGTTGCTTAACATAAACGATCTCCAATTTACATGTGGCAAATGATGGCAAGAAAATAAAAGTCAAATAGAATGTCGTAAGCATCACAGAAAATGTGGAATGCGACCAAGGTAACTTGCACGTTGCTGATTCTAGAGTCACTAGGAACATGAATGATCTATATCATCCTATTCATCTCAAAGATGTGGAAGTGACTCTTTTCTTTCTGGAACAAAAACGAAGCTAGTTTTTTTTTTTTTTTTTATATAGATACGAATAAAAATATGTCTTTCCCTAGCAGCCAGAATGTTTGCGTTGATAACAGGGGATGCAACTTTGAATACAGAGGAGCAATGGATTTGTCCGAATTTGAAAAAGTCATCAAAACGTTAAGTTGTCCTGTATGTAAAAATACTAGTCTTATTTTTAAAATCACAGCAAAAAAGCCCAAAGATGAGCTGTGCATGCAGAAGTTTACTGCTCTTGTTGTGAACAAGTAGTTTGTGGAAGGTACTTAGCTTTAAGAAGTAATCATGGGGATAGATCTGTTGCCATCTACATCTAGTCTGTTTATTCTGCATTGGTGTGTGGAAGGGGTGCAACTACATTGCAAGGTCTTCATCATAAAACATTTCACAACAAAGCAAATCAATTATGTTCAAAGTTAGAAGATCTGGAGGACATTGTTTTCTCTCAAACCGTGATCTATGTTCGGCAAGTCCATACACAGCAGTCAGTCACCACTCTACATGATGATGATGTGCTGGATATTACTGCCAGCTTGGATGACACTTGGCTGACTAGAGGCCACACATCTCAGACTGGAGTTGGCTGCCCAATGGATCTATTTACTGGACGTTTCGTTGTTGTGCGTGTTGTGTCCACGTGTCAGCCACGTGAGACCACTGGTAAGAAACTGTCCAGAACCAAACCAGCTGACTTTGAGGCCCGGAATACAAACCAAAGCTACATAAATATCTTTTGCTCATTGAAGACAGGCTGACTGACCATAAAATACTCAGTCGATGTGTGTCAGGAAAAATTCAGAGTTCAATTAAGTGTTTACTCAACTTGAACTGAGCTCGCTGTATTAAAGACAAGATTGCCACACGCAAGCGCATTCAGTTTACAGTTGTACCTGCATCAAGAGTTCAGCTGTAGTGCTGCTGGCAAAGACACTGCCCAGTTTTTGTTTACATTTTTTTTTTATATCCACAGACCTGCGTATGGAGAGACTGGAAGCATCTAGGAGACAGACGAGAGTTAAAAATAACTTGAAGTATAAAGAGAGCAAGTGAACTAAGACAGGCGCCCCGTCCTGGCTTTTGCCAGGGGTCGCCAAATAGGCAGGCCATAAATGTAGCCAATTGTTTGAAAGCGGTTTCTGGGCCTCTCCACGGCGATCCTCATCCGCATGGTGGCACTTTGTGTCATCGGGTGTTTATCGCTTGTGTGATGTCCTGGTGGGGTAGAAAGTCAGTCAGTAAGTTAAGACAGGCGACAGTGTTTGAGATAAGAGAAGCTGTGTGCCCTTGAAAGTGGCCTTCATCTGCAGCAGCATTGTTCTAATGATAACACAATGTGCAGCAGCATTGTTCTAATGATAACACAATGTGCAGCATCATTGTTCTAATGATAACACAATGTGCAGCATCATTGTTCTAATGATAACACAATGTGCAGCAGCATTGTTCTAATGATTACACAATGTGCAGCATCATTGTTCTAATGATAACACAATGTGCAGCAGCATTGTTCTAATGATTACACAATGTGCAGCATCATTGTTCTAATGATAACACAATGTGCAGTAGCATTGTTCTAATGATAACACAATGTGCAGCATCATTGTTCTAATGATAACACAATGTGCAGCAGCATTGTTCTAATGATTACACAATGTGCAGCATCATTGTTCTAATGATAACACAATGTGCAGTAGCATTGTTCTAATGATAACACAATTTCAGAAACAGTGTCTATATGTAAAATACTTTGTTAAGCGTTAGGATAACTTTATTACTGTAATTAAACATAAAACTAAATTTTTTTTCGCGTTTCCTAATTTTGCCATTTTGTTGTTGTCTTTTACTTAGTAACATTGTTTCTTAAAAACTTGTTTTCGGGTTATATTTAACCGGGGGGGGGGGACACCCCCCTCCACCCCCCACCCCTCCACCACACCCACTCCCCCCCAAAAAAAAATCGTCTGTCAGTAGACAGAGGTTTTATGAATGTACACATATAAAACAAAATAGAGCGTGTACGTACGTACCAAAATGGTAGCTGTAGATTATTCCTCAGAAATTCAATATGGCAGCTGTCTGTGTATTTGATTGGTCAGCTCTCATCAATACAAAATCTGTGTGTATATTCCTTACGTCCTTCTTAGGACGTAATGTTTTATTATTTGAAGCCCCACTCTGGCTTTTGCCAGGGGCCGAAATATAGGCAGGCCATCAATATGGCCAATTGTCTGAACGCGGTTTCTGGGACCTCTCCACGGCGATCCTCATCCGCATGGTGGCACTTTGTGTCATCGGGTGTTTGTCGCTTGTGTGATGTCCTAGTGGGGTAGAAAGTCAGTCAGTCAGTCACAACACCGACTTCAAATAGTGGGCAATTTAGTTTCGAGAGATTAGTATCGCTTTAATGGGAAGTAAAGGCGGCAGACGCTATGTTGAGACCATCACCGATCACGTGTTAATGAGTCAATCAAACATAGATCTAGCAACATTGTCCAATGTGCGAAAGAGATCAAATGTGTCTCTTTGAATGACTGCCTACAAGTGCCGCTATGTACATTTCTCACGGGTGCCGCCATGTTGTAGCGTCTAGACGCTCGCCTGTAGATCGGAAGCCGTTGGTTCGACCAGATCTTTTTTCAATTTTTTTCTTCAAATAACCTAGACTCCCAGGTCTGCCTAGCTCTAAGTGGGAAGTAAAGGCGGAAGGTATCATGTTGACCACATCACACAGGAAAACATTTAGAAAAAAACATCCGAACTGAAAGAGTCACAAATTACATAGCAATTGATGTGACTTACCCTAAAGAATTGTGTCCTCATCTTCACTGATGTCTGCCTTACAAGATCCACAGGATAAACTTAGCTTGGATGATGAAGCTTCAAATCCAAAATGACTCTGGTATGCTTTAGCTGTTCCAATGTCTTTTAATACCCAATCAGGAAGCTAATAAGTGGAACAGCGTTTTCCTACGCTTATCAGGCCGAATTTTTTTGTCAAGATAGCCTTTGAAAGGTCCAATTTCAACCCGTTTCTTAGGTTATATTTCATAAATTCACTCCAAATGAAAAATATCTACCATCTAAACGTCAAACGCGCCATCTAAATGCAAGGGAAAACATCTAAATCTGGATGTAAAACAACAAAAGTCCCAACACTGCATCACCCACAGAGTGCCCATTGTCTATACAATTTCGCCTAGCCCTTTATGCCCAATATGCCTAAAGGCGTCGAAATTTGATAATTTACAATTGTTTTAAACTAACATCTCCCCCAGTAGTCATTCATTTTACCTCCCATCTTGACTACAGTCACATCGTAACAACAAACATACTTAAATTGTTAATTCTCTATAAACAAAGGATTTCCAGAGGTTCCCGAGAAAGTCCAATGTTTTAGGGGTGCTATGGGTTGGGGTTCGGATCTTTGTCAGCCCCGACAGCCCTAGAGACATTGAGTAACTCTAAGCCTAACACTAACTCTAAGCCTAACACTAACTCTAAGCCTAACACTAACTCTAAGCCTAACACTTACCCTAATCCTAACCCATAAAACCGCTGAATATTGGACTGTACTGGGAAATCTGGGATTTTCTTTGTTTAGGGAAATTTAAAAATAAAATGCCCAACAGGGTACCGTTTTATGAGGTTAAACAGGGATTTAGGGGTTAGCTGCTGTTGAATACGCATCCTAGTATTACTTGCCTTTGCTCACATGGGATCAAGATTTCTTTTTTTCTGGGGGGAGGGGTGGGGGAGGATAAACCGACTTCAACCAAACAAGCATGCCATAGGAGGCGACCAGTTATGGGTGTTTCTTTCGAATTCAGAGTGCAACTGTCTGAGAAGGAATAAACAACTGTCTACAGATAAGTCAAATCTGTAGAACGATTCTGCGGGATAAATTAATAGTTATGGATCAAGACCAAAGTCAAAAAGCGGACGAAAAACCATAACTTTTCGTCGGAGTTTACAGTTCGTAAACTAGGAGAAGGAAAAGTAGTAGTAGTAGTAGTAGTAGTAGTAGTAGTAGTAGTAGTAGTAGTAGTAGTAGTAGTAGTAGTAGTAGTAGTAGTAGTAGTAGTAGTAGTAGTAGTAGTAGTAGTAGTAGTAGTAGTAGTAGTAGTAGAAGAAGAAGAAGAAGAAGAAGAAGAAGAAGAAGAAGAAGAAGAAGAAGAAGAAGAAGAAGAAGAGGAAAAAGAAAAAGAAAAAGAAAAAGAAAAAGAAGAAGAAGAAGAAGAAGAAGAAGAAGAAGAAGAAGAAGAAGAAGAAGAAGAAGAAGAAGAAGAAGAAGAAGAAGAAGAAGAAGAAGAAGAAGAAAAAGAAGAAGAAGAAGAAGAAGAAGAAAAAGAAGAGAAGAAGAAGGAGCATAATAAATGTTTAAAAAAAATTATTTGTTTATTTATCTACCTTGCGAATCTCCCTATAGCAGACATTGGTAAGACATATCTGAAGGACTATTTTGTGAGAACCAATTTGTATACTGGTAGCCAGTCGTGTTTGTTTGGAAAGCCGGGCTACCGGCTATACTGGCGCGCCCTATTCGGGGCTGGGCGGCAGTGTGCGCGCTAGTTCATCAGTAACAGCCCAGGAAGGCATTCAATAAGAACTTGTTGGAGAGGTTATGTGTAGGTAGTTGCTCTGTCGTCCAGCTTCCAACAGGTAACTGATATGTGTCTTGATCAGTCTGTTTTCATTATTTTCGCTGATATTTTTTTAATGTTGCTTTTCTGTTTGCTGTCTGAGAGTTTTCCAGGCATGTGTCAGTTGCAGGTCATGTATCACGTGATGGTAGAAAGAATAGTTTATGGATTTCAAAACAATAAATTCAGGCTTGACATAATTGAAACGAGATTATTTGGTTGTGAATTAAGTACTGTTGTTCCTGAAAGGAATTTCAGAAAAATTTGACTAAAAAGCTCAACGTGCACAAAACAGCACAAGTAACGTGTCGGCCGGCCTTGGTCAAACTACACAAAAATAACAACTAGGAGAGGAGAGTATGCAAAGATATCTAAGGGGTGACGTGAGCAACGATTTAAAAAAAAATTGATGTGGAATAAATAAAATAAAATAAAAGTTGGCTAAAAAGTTTACAGCAAGCCAGCGTCTAGCCGCAACAGCAGGCCACTCTCTAGCCACAACAGCAGGCCAACGTCTAGCCGCAACAGCAGGCCACTCTCTAGCCACAACAGCAGGCCAACGTCTAGCCGCAACAGCAGGCCACTATCTAGCTACAACAGCAGACCAGTGTCTAGCCACAACAGCAAGCCAGCGTCTAGCCACAACAGCAGGCCAACGTCTAGCCGCAACAGCAGGCCAACGTCTAGCCACAAGAGCAGGCCAACGTCTAGCCGCAACAGCAGGCCAGTGTCTAGCTGCAACAGCAGGCCAGTGTCTAGCTGCAACAGCAGGCCAGCGTGTGAGATAATGAGTTGCTGTGACTCCGAAGTTGGGATGTTATCAGGATCACAATGATCACCTCAAGTATCTTATGGTGCAATCCCCCAATGGCTGGCTCTTAAGCCAACTCATTGACGTTTAATAGACACTTTTTAGTGAGTACCGATACCCTTTTCCTTTTTTAAATGAAGCCTAGGATTAAAACACGCATGTTCTCTGTACCCAAGTGTTGGGGTAGATGGAGCATAGCCCTACATGTGTTTATCATCAAGTTACAAAAGTCTGTGTGTTTCGCAGCCCTGAAGATGAAGGTAGCCTCAAAGTAGCCAAATATACGTATGTTAATAAGATACGTAACTTATAAGTTCCAACCATCAAGCTAGTTTGAGTGTGGCTTTTGATGTGTGTGGTCATAAATAAACGCAACCAGAGATGAATGTAGCCAAAGATAAGAGTGGTCATAGATAAGTGTAGCCAGAGATAAGTGTTGCCAAAGATAAGTGTAGTCATAGATGAGTGAAGCCAGAGATGAGTATTGCTAAATATGAGTGTGGTCATAGATGAGTGTAGGCATAGATAAGTGTGGGCATTGATGAGCATAGCCAAAGATGAGTGTATCCAAACATGAGTGTAGTAATAGATGAGTGTGGCCTGTCGCGCGCCCACGTGGGTAAATACACTGATATAGTGAGGGTGTGGGTTTGAACCTTAACAATGCCCAGCCACGTGAGAAACTGGACTATTATCTAAGCTATGTTGATCCTAGACAGTCCTGGATAGCCAAGAAAACAGCGAGTGGCTCGTTCCATGAAATGAAAGTTGCTGTACTTGTATCCACAGGAGTAGGAGAAGGGATAGATAGATTTCTGGATACACCCACTATGAAATAATCCAGGTGCTCATTTAACCCCTGCGACTGGTCTCCTCTCCTGGCATTACTTAAAAGCCCCCATCAAGTGATTTAAATATTTGTTAGCTGAAGTAAACTAATATGCACAAAGACACTTGAACCTAAGTACACAATTTACTCAACTATCATGAAACTCATCACACATGATTTATTTAATAAATCGAAATTAAAATGAACTTGTTTAGGCTAGTAGAGTTGGAATGATGTGAATGATGACAGTTTGTACATATACTTAACTCCTAGTAGGAGAATTCACCGTCAGGACAGTTCTCGACTTGAGACCCTGCCTATCTTTTCCAGTTTGTCGTCCTCACTGCTTTCTGCAGGTCGTTACACTCGACGGTCGGCAAATAATGGATGCCTACAAGTCCCTGCCCAATGTGGGAACTGTGATAAAGAAACAAGCGCATATTTGTAGTATCTGCTCTAGATGTACACTAAGCATGTATATTATACTAACATCAAGCATGTTTATTTAAATAAAACATTTCATCTCTCCCTCATGCTCACATTCACTCCTGTCCAATTTGGAAGGGCTTATGTCTCACATTCCAACTGTTACATCTTCTGCCTTCCTCTACACGTCCTGTAATGATAGTCAAGTCTTCTACGTCAGGTGCCATCTCTCGTACAGACTCAAATGACAATCAGTCAGACAGAACCAGTTCTGGAATCTATGCTAGGAACAATCGACGCGCCCAGAATGCTAACAATAGTTCTGGGGCGAATCAAAGAACAAATCTTGTGGATTTACTCTCCGGGATCAATCTCCGCATTAGCCTCCCGAGAGTTAAACACATTTCAGTGTGTTAGCTGTATGCAATACAGATTCACATTAACCACACGTGAAAAGATTGCCAAAGTTATCTTCACGCTTGTGATTTCAAAAACATGATAGTTCATTAAATTTCAATGGCAACAACATTTTAGGTTTTACAACATTGAAACACATGTGCACGAAAAAAACATTCATGACACTATAAAATAGGAAATAAAGCAATGTGACAGTGCCCTACGAGAATGAAGAAATGTCCGCCTAGGAGTACTACAAAGTGATGAAGACACACACTTGAGTAAAAAGACAGTTAGATCTCTATCATAAAATATAGATTTAACCTAATGTCGATCTTACCTGGAAAAATGAAACCACGATGCCAAAAGTTCTGTCTCAAGCTTAGGTTAAGCCCAACAGATGGCATGTGCTCGACAGGATCTCATTTACCAGACCTATAGTTCACCCCTTTATAACTTTTATCAAGCTCCTCCTACACTACGCCTAAAATCATTCTCATCCAAGGATGTCATAGCCCCTCCCCTGTGGGTGTATATTCCCTGTCAGTCAGTGACTGTACAACAAGTTTGAATTCCCACGCTAGGATCTTCTGGTTCATTTAAGCTGGCCAAAGCAAATAAGACAAGTCACACCTCCAGGCTACTTCACCTGTCATCACAATAAAATCCGACTTTGTCAATTCTTCTGCCAACACTTTCCGCTCACTGTGTCAATAGTGACCGTCGGACCTGCCGTCGAGTTAGGTAACCTCAGGGGGAATTAAACACAATTAGCCGGAGTTAGCTGCTCCTAAAAGTCTGGCTAGGAGATAAAATATCTGACACCAACAGATGGTGTGCAAATCTCCAGTCAGTAAGTCTGCTTGGTCAGTCTTATCTCTGTACGTTAACACTTAACATATGGGAAAGTGTCTTAGTGTTTGATATGACCGACAGTCCCGGAGAATTAAATGTTATATCTGGTCGTCTTTCTTCTGTAAGGATGTATCCAAATCCATATTTGTCTGTATGCTTCGAAACACAAAGGAATAAAAGTAGGTTAAGGAAAGACCTTCTGGAGTCACCGAGCGTATTGTCACAGAGCCTCCCCCTTAAGTTCGGTCACCCTGACCGCACATCAGCACGCTCTGTGGCTTCCAAGAATTTCAAGTCCTCCTTCGCATAACTGCCCATAAGTTTTCTGTTTCCAGTATTCTTTATGGCAGTGGGAATTCCTGCACTCTTCTGCAGACGTCCCGTGTCCTTTCATCCAGGATAATTCAATACTGTCATTGATCCTGGTAATGAGCGGGTATTCCAAGCAGTCGCTCGGTAATGTCCCTTTGTCCGGAGGTTCCTCCTTCCATCGGATAATAAAAGATCCATGCTTTGTCAACGGGCCTCCTCTGCGCCGTTGACTGACCACCTCTGTGCGTTTCCTCACTTCGCCGCGCCCTATCTGCCTAGGGAGAGCCTGAAGTGTTCTACTAAAAGGATTAGTTGCAGTCAGGTTGGATCCTCTTTTCCTCCGTCCACAGATCCTTGAAAAATCTGTTACAAATCTCCTCTTAAAACGAGGGATATCTTCACTCATCGTGATCCCACGAAGTGAGTGCCACTTACCACTAACAATTTCTCTGAAGAGTGTCCATTTGTTGCCTCTTCGGTGCATTCTGTCTTTACCTTGCCAAATTGTCAGGGTGGAATTGTCTTTAACAAAGATCAGTCCAGAGTCAGAGCACGAAATCAAGTCAGGGTATACAGTCAAATCAGTAAAAAACTCAGGGTTTCCTGTAGACTGTAAGGTGGGATTTCTTCGCAATGAAGTTTCCACCACCAGCTGAGATACCCCTGTCACTTCCTTCGAAGCAAAGAGTACTACAAGACCAGAATGTTGGGGTTCCCTACTATTTATGGCTTGTTCCGCTTCAGGGTCCTTCATCAGAAGTATCCCTGTCGCCCCAGCTGTACAAGGCAGCAGAGACAAGTTGTCTCCCTGCTCACGAAAAGTATTTTCTTCTTCGATAATGGCAAACACTTCTGTCTGTCCATTATCGACGTGCACAGGCCTAGCAGAATTGTCCTGTTTATGTCGGGTCTCTAAGATCGTCAAGACGTCCAGAGAACTCTCCTCCTCATCTGCTATATTCACATTGGTCTGGCTTTCATATGCACAGTCCAGTGAAAGCAAATCAGGAGGTGTGTTGCCGCCATCGCAGTCAACTCCTTCGGGTGTAAAGTCAGAACTAACACATTCCATTAGGCATGCGGCCGCATCCAAGGAAATAGGGGACACAGGTTCAGCGTTATTCCCTACATCAGTCTGCTTTAATTCCTCTTCTTGCATGAAGGGACCAAAGGGGATATGGGAGTTGGGTAAGTCTTTGCCCTCGTCCTCATTAATGTCTGGTTTGTCAGTCGAACCGCTATGTCTACGGTTACAACCGTTATCACGCTTGTCACTACTGTCAGGTTCGCTCTCATTTATCTCATCTGAGATAATGGGAGTAAGGGGTTCCAGCAATGTAGATCTGGTCCCTTTAGAAGATTTCTGCTTCTTGTTCCATCTTTTCCTTTTAGGCTTAATAATGGAAGTAGAGGGGTCCAGCAATGTAGATCTGGTTATCCCTAAAGAAGAGTTCTTCTTATTGCCTCTTTTCTCTGTCGGAATAAGAGGTGTGAGATACTGTCCTCCGGTTTTTATGTTTTCTTCCTTAGCTGTTGAAGTTGGCCAAGGAGTGCTCACCTCAATGGTTAGATAGTTAGCCCCCACCATACCTGCTTGAGTTTCAGCCTGAGGTATTGGTTTTTCCTCGCATATACTCGCAGTTTCCTCAACGCTAATATTTTCTGCTTGCTGTTTTATCCTATCTTTTTCTGCCCTCTCAAGTAGCAGTTTTCGATGAATTTCTTCACTCTTACGCCGCATCCTTTCAGCAAATCCTTCCTGAATACACTCTATCTCTCTTTCTAATTCTTCTCTTATAAGCTGTATGTCTCTTTCATACTCTACTTTCCTTAGCTGTTCCTCTCTTTCATACTCTTCTTTCCTAAGCTGTTCCTGCCTATTATATTCTTCTAGCTCCAACTGGCGCTTTTTCTCTGCAGCATTACGGGCAACCATATAATCAAAAGTATCCATCTGGCATTTAATATATGTTTCTAACTGTGCCCCTACTCTACCCTCAGCTATCCCGAATTTCCTTACATCTTTTTGGTACTCGGTACGTAAGTCCATTCTATCTATCAGGTCTATCCAGAGATAAATAGGATTCTTCCTCGAGTCAGGATAAGAAGGAATAAAAGGTCAGAGCAAGGTACAGTAAACTAGCCAACAGAGTAGACTATGACAGCCGCACAAAGATGTATATGATGCAAAGCAGCCTACCAGAATAACAGCCTATAGAATACTATAGCAGCAAAAAGACAAGCCTATCAATGATCAAAGCGATGTTACACTCAGTCACTAATTATTATTCTCAATGATATGATGTCAGCATGTAATATGTTCTACAATCTATATCAAATGAAATATGCAAGCAAAAAAAATCATCAATTCATCAACTCTAACTAAGCACTATAGATTAAACATTAATCAATGTTCATGAAATGTTCAATGATAGACAGTTAACTCATATGATTTCATCAATTAATTACTTTTACAGTTATTATAATTCTAATCTTCCCAGTTACCAATTACTAAGTATAATTTTAGTCTAAGAACTGGATGAAGAGTTAAAATGAAATCTATGAAATTAAACTTCTTTTTCGTTAGTCTAGGGTCTGCCGGGTTTGATCGCTGGCGGGACGCCACTTGTGTCAAGTTTTAATTCTAGAGAGCGACACAATGGTTACGTGATGTTATAAACCCCGAGACGAGATACCCAATTACGCTCGATGTTATAAACCCCGAGACGAGATACCCAATTGTCGCTGGGTTCTATCCCGGACGAGCCCCCAATTGTCGCGCGCCCACGTGGGTAAATACACTGATATAGTGAGGGTGTGGGTTTGAACCTTAACAATGCCCACCCACGTGAGAAACTGGACTATTATCTAAGCTATGTTGATCCTAGACAGTCCTGGATAGCCAAGAAAACAGCGAGTGGCTCGTTCCATGAAATGAAAGTTGCTGTACTTGTATCCACAGGAGTAGGAGAAGGGATAGATAGATTTCTGGATACACCCACTATGAAATAATCCAGGTGCTCATTTAACCCCTGCGACTGGTCTCCTCTCCTGGCATTACTTAAAAGCCCCCATCAAGTGATTTAAATATTTGTTAGCTGAAGTAAACTAATATGCACAAAGACACTTGAACCTAAGTACACAATTTACTCAACTATCATGAAACTCATCACACATGATTTATTTAATAAATCGAAATTAAAATGAACTTGTTTAGGCTAGTAGAGTTGGAATGATGTGAATGATGACAGTTTGTACATATACTTAACTCCTAGTAGGAGAATTCACCGTCAGGACAGTTCTCGGCTTGAGACCCTGCCTATCTTTTCCAGTTTGTCGTCCTCACTGCTTTCTGCAGGTCGTTACACTCGACGGTCGGCAAATAATGGATGCCTACAAGTCCCTGCCCAATGTGGGAACTGTGATAAAAGAAACAAGCGCATATTTGTAGTATCTGCTCTAGATGTACACTAAGCATGTATATTATACTAACATCAAGCATGTTTATTTAAATAAAACATTTCATCTCTCCCTCATGCTCACATTCACTCCTGTCCAATTTGGAAGGGCTTATGTCTCACATTCCAACTGTTACATCTTCTGCCTTCCTCTACACGTCCTGTAATGATAGTCAAGTCTTCTACGTCAGGTGCCATCTCTCGTACAGACTCAAATGACAATCAGTCAGACAGAACCAGTTCTGGAATCTATGCTTGGAACAATCGACGCGCCCAGAATGCTAACAATAGTTCTGGGGCGAATCAAATAACAAATCTTGTGGATTTACTCTCCGGGATCAATCTCCGCATTAGCCTCCCGAGAGTTAAACACATTTCAGTGTGTTAGCTGTATGCAATACAGATTCACATTAACCACACGTGAAAAGATTGCCAAAGTTATCTTCACGCTTGTGATTTCAAAAACATGATAGTTCATTAAATTTCAATGGCAACAACATTTAGGTTTTACAACATTGAAACACATGTGCACGAAAAAAAATTCATGACACTATAAAATAGGAAATAAAGCAATGTGACAGTGCCCTACGAGAATGAAGAAATGTCCGCCTAGGAGTACTACAAAGTGATGAAGACACACACTTGAGTAAAAAGACAGTTAGATCTCTATCATAAAATATAGATTTAACCTAATGTCGATCTTACCTGGAAAAATGAAACCACGATGCCAAAAGTTCTGTCTCAAGCTTAGGTTAAGCCCAACAGATGGCATGTGCTCGACAGGATCTCATTTACCAGACCTATAGTTCACCCCTTTATAACTTTTATCAAGCTCCTCCTACACTACGCCTAAAATCATTCTCATCCAAGGATGTCATAGCCCCTCCCCTGTGGGTGTATATTCCCTGTCAGTCAGTGACTGTACAACAAGTTTGAATTCCCACGCTAGGATCTTCTGGTTCATTTAAGCTGGCCAAAGCAAATAAGACAAGTCACACCTCCAGGCTACTTCACCTGTCATCACAATAAAATCCGACTTTGTCAATTCTTCTGCCAACACTTTCCGCTCACTGTGTCAATAGTGACCGTCGGACCTGCCGTCGAGTTAGGTAACCTCAGGGGGAATTAAACACAATTAGCCGGAGTTAGCTGCTCCTAAAAGTCTGGCTAGGAGATAAAATATCTGACACCAACAGATGGTGTGCAAATCTCCAGTCAGTAAGTCTGCTTGGTCAGTCTTATCTCTGTACGTTAACACTTAACATATGGGAAAGTGTCTTAGTGTTTGATATGACCGACAGTCCCGGAGAATTAAATGTTATATCTGGTCGTCTTTCTTCTGTAAGGATGTATCCAAATCCATATTTTTCTGTATGCTTCGAAACACAAACGGAATAAGCCATAGATGAGTGTGGTCAAAAATGAGATTGGTCATAGATGAGTGTGGTCATAGATAAGTGTGGTCATAGATAAGTGTAGTCATAGATGAGTGTGGTCATTGATGAGTGCGGTCATAGATAAGTGTAGTCATAGATGAGTGTGGTCATTGATGAGTGCGGTCATAGATAAGTGTAGTCATAGATGAGTGTGGCCATGAATGAGCTTGGTTATAGATGAGCTTGGTCAAAGATGAGTATGGTCATAGATTAGTGTAGTCATAGATGCATGTGGCCATAGAGGAGCGTGGTCATAGATGAGTATGGTCATAGATGAGTGTGGTCATAGATGAGTGTAGTCATAGATGAGTTTAGTCAAAGTTGAGTGTGGTAATAAATGATTGTGGTATAGATGAGTGTAGTCATAGATGAGCGTGGCCATCGATTAGTGAGGTCGTAGATGAGTGTGGTCTTTGATGAGTATAGTCATAGATAAGTGTGGTCATAGATGAGCAGAGGCAGAGATAAATGTACCCAAGATAAGTGTGGTCATAGATGAGTGTGGTGATAGATGAGTGTAGTCACATATTAGTGTGGTTAAAAATGAGTGTAGTCAGAGATGAAGGTAGCCAAAGATAACTGTGCTCATAGATGAGTGTGGTCATAGATTAGTGTGGTTATAGATGAGTGTGGCGATGGATGAGTGTGGTCATAGATGAGTGTGGTCATAGATTAGTAGTCATGGAGAAGTGGGACCATAGATGAGTGTGGTCATAGACGAGCCTGGTCATAATGAGCTCAGCCAAGCTGAATGTAGACCAAAGATGAGTGTGGTCATAGATTAGTGTAGGTCATAAATGAGTGTGGTCACAGAAAAGCATAGAGTGAATGTGTGTCATAGATGACGTTCCATCGCATGTTCCATCACATGTTCCATCACAGCCCCATCACATGTTCCATCACATGTCCCCACATGTTCCATCACATGGTCCATACATGTTCCATCACATAAATCACATGGTCACAGAAACACGTTCATCACACGTTCCATCACATGTGTGGTCATCAGATGTCCCATCACATGTCCATCACATGTTCCATCACATGTTACATCACACGTTCCATCACACGTTCCATCACACGTCCCATCACATGTTCCATCACATGTCCCATCACATGTTCCATCACATGTTCTATCACATGTTCATCACATGTTTCATCACATGTTCTATCACATGTTCCATCAAAGGTTCTATCACACGTTCCATCACACGTCCCATCACACGTTCCATCACATGTTCCATCACATGTCCCATCACATGTTCCATTACATGTTCTATCACATGTCCCATCACATGTTCCATTACATGTTCTATCACATGTTCTATCACATGTTCTGTCACATGTTCAATCGCACGTTCCATCACATGTTCCATCACATGTTCCATCACATGTTCTATCGCACGTTCCATCACATGTTCTATCACATGTTCCATCACATGTTCCATCACATGTTCTATCGCACGTTCCTTCACATGTTCTATCACATGTTCCATCACATGTTCTATCACATGTTCCATCACATGTTCCATCACATGTTCCATCACATGTTCTATCACATGTACCATCACATGTTCCATCACATGTTGCATATCATTTTCTATCACATGTCCCATCACATGTTGCATCACATGTTCTATCACATGTCCCATCACATGTTCTATCACATGTTCTATCACATGTTCCATCACACGTCCCATCACACGTCCCATCACACGTCCTATCACACGTTCCATCACATGTTCAATCACATGTTCTATCACATGTTCTATCACACGTTCCATCACATGTCCCATCACACGTCCATCACGTTCCATCACATGTCCCATCACATGTATCACATGTTCCATCACATGTCCCATCACATGTTCCATCCATGTTCCATCACGTCCCATCACACGTCCCATCACGCGTTCCATAACATGTTCCATCACAGGTTCCATCACATGTTCCATCACATGTCCCATCACACGTCCCATCACACGTCCCATCACATGTTCCATCACACGTTCCATCACATGTTCCATCACATGTTCCATCACATGTTCTATCACATGTCCCATCACACGATCCATCGTACGTCCCATCACACGTTCCATCACATGTTCCATAACATGTTCCATCACAGGTTCCATCACAGGTTCCATCACACGTCCCATCACACGTCCCATCACACGTCCCATCACATGTTCCATCACACGTTCCATCACATGTCCCATCACACGTTCCATCACAGGTCACACACGTCTCATCAGACGTCATTACACGTCCCATTACACGTCCCATCACACGTCCCATCACACGTCCCATCATACGTCCGATCACACGTCTCATCAGACGTCTCATCACACGTCCCATTACACGTCCCATCACACGTCCCATCACATGTCCCATTACATGTCCCATCACACGTCTGATCACGCGTCACATCATACAATGCGTCACCTGCAAATGACATAATCATGACTCTGATAATCACAACGTCCTCTGCTGAGTGCCGATATTTCTATCACATTTATGGAGTTGTCTAACGAATCTGAAGGAGTGCAACCAGATCCTTGACTTTCAGTTACTTGGATCGTGCCTAATGAGCCCCAAAGTTCTGTGCGCCTATTTCATCTCTAGATAACCTCGAGGAATGGAATTGGATCTTTCACATAGCGTTACTTGACTTCCCTAATATTGGTGCTCCAAAGATGATGTGAGTCTCCCAAACTGTTTTTTATCTCAAAATAAGCCGGTCTCGACGCTGTCTATCGGAAGGTCGTGGGTTCGCTTCGTGTCGGATCCGTACTTTTCTTAAAAAATGACTTTGGCTCCCAGGTCGACCCAGCCTTGAGTGGGTACCGGGTCCAGTCCTGGGAAGTAAAGGCGGTCAGCGTGATGCTGAGCACATCACCCATCTTGTGCTGTTGGTCTATAAAATATAGGTCTAGCCCTATATGACCTATACGCCTAAAGGCGTGGAAAAGGGTCCTTTACTTTTTTTTTCTTTATTCAACTCAGTGTTTGCTTTTCTTATTATGTTCTTTATTTGCGTGCAAACAAGTTTTTCAGTAACGCCCAGTTAATCGCAAGGCTCTAACTCAACTGTTTTTTTTTTTTTTCAGCGATAAGTAACCGCCATTCATGAGATGCCCTCATTATGCAGAAACTAGTATTGACTTTGGGCCATTACACAACGCTGGCGTCTTTTCTAACAGTGTGAACGACCGCTCCGTTTCAGCAGTACTTCCAGTAGATCGTGAATAGGTAACTACACTGCCACATATCACATGTTGTGTGCACACATTGGGATTTCAAAGGAGAGCTATAGTGGCAGAACGGCTAGACGCTTGCATTCCACCCCTAAAGATTTAAGCATTAAATGTATACTTGCTCTCAAGTCGATCTAGTCTAGAATTGACACCAGGCAATGTCCTGGCAGGTAAAGACGGCCTTGGTGATGATGACCACTTACAACTGACGCAAATATGAGTCTAGCATGATATGCCTGATACGCCTTTGGCACAAAAAGTGTCCTTTGCCTACATTGGAATGTATATAGCCTGTAGCAATATGGCATACAATCATGGAGAGTGTCATTTGCTTACATGGGAATGGAAAAAACCTGTAGCAATATGGCATACAATCATGGAGAGTGTCATTTGCTTACATGGGAATGGAAAAAACCTGTAGCAATATGGCATACAATCATAGAGAGTGTCATTTGCTTACATGGGAATGGAAAAAACCTGTAGCAATATGGCATACAATCATAGAGAGTGTCATTTGCTTACATGGGAATGGAAAAAACCTGTAGCAATATGGCATACAATCATAGAGAGTGTCATTTGCTTACATGGGAATGGAAAAAAAAAAACCTGTAGCAATATGGCATACAATCATGGAGAGTGTCATTTGCTTACATGGGAATGGAAAAAAACCTGTAGCAATATGGCATACAATCATAGAGAGTGTCATTTGCTTACATGGGAATGGAAAAAACCTGTAGCAATATGGCATACAATCATGGAGAGTGTCATTTGCTTACATGGGAATGGAAAAAAACCTGTAGCAATATGGCATACAATCATAGAGAGTGTCATTTGCTTACATGGGAATGGAAAAAACCTGTAGCAATATGGCATACAATCATAGAGAGTGTCATTTGCTTACATGGGAATGGAAAAAAACTGTAGCAATATGGCATACAATCATAGAGAGTGTCATTTGCTTACATGGGAATGGAAAAAACCTGTAGCAATATGGCATACAATCATGGAGAGTGTCATTTGCTTACATGGGAATGGAAAAAAACCTGTAGCAATATGGCATACAATCATGGAGAGTGTCATTTGCTTACATGGGAATGGAAAAAACCTGTAGCAATATGGCATACAATCATAGAGAGTGTCATTTGCTTACATGGGAATGGAAAAAACCTGTAGCAATATGGCATACAATCATGGAGAGTGTCATTTGCTTACATGGGAATGGAAAAAACCTGTAGCAATATGGCATACAATCATGGAGAGTGTCATTTGCTTACATGGGAATGGAAAAAACCTGTAGCAATATGGCATACAATCATGGAGAGTGTCATTTGCTTACATGGGAATGGAAAAAACCTGTAGCAATATGGCATACAATCATGGAGAGTGTCATTTGCTTACATGGGAATGGAAAAAACCTGTAGCAATATGGCATACAATCATGGAGAGTGTCATTTGCTTACATGGGAATGGAAAAAACCTGTAGCAATATGGCATACAATCATAGAGAGTGTCATTTGCTTACATGGGAATGGAAAAAAACTGTAGCAATATGGCATACAATCATAGAGAGTGTCATTTGCTTACATGGGAATGGAAAAAACCTGTAGCAATATGGCATACAATCATAGAGAGTGTCATTTGCTTACATGGAAATGTATATACCCTGTAGCAATATAACATACAATCATGGAGAGTATCATTTGCTTACGTGGGAATGGAAATATCCTGTAGCAATATAACACACAATCATAGAGAGTGTTCTTTGCTTACATGGAAATGTATATACCCTGTAGCAATATGGCATACAGTTATCGAGACAGCAGGTATCAAAGCAGCGACAGAGTAATAAGAGGGGGAGGGGGGAAGTAGAAGAGAAATGGAAACCTCTGCTGCTGAAAGCAAAATACTCTACTTTCTTTACAAATGCTGTGCGAGAGTCAGACTTGAAGAACACAAGAGTAAGCTGGTCAGGTTACAAGAAGGTGTCCCCCCAGGAAGGTGTTATACTTGCTACACTGTTTATTCTTTTCATCGATGACCTTCCAAAACAGTTTACGATTCACATTCACAAGGACCTACATACAGATGACCTAGCCATATTGACCCAAGTTAAACAAATAGGAACAACTAAAAATACAGTTAAGAACTCTTGGGGAATCACACAAAAACCAGACAACAGCCGTCGCAACTCTCTTCTCTCATTTCACAAAACCAGAAAAATTGTATCTGTACCTAGACAGCAACATCCTCCCAATAGAGGATAACCCCACATATTTGAGAGTAAAATTTGACCAAAGGCTAACCTGGAGCCTACACATTAAATACACCCAGACGAAAGCTACCCTGCGCCTCAGACTTATGAAGAAACTTACCGGAACAAGCTGGGGAGCAGATGCCAACACTGTACGACAAGTATACACAGGGTACGTACGACCAAAACTGGAGTATGGCATGGAAGCAAACTCTACTGCAGCTAAATCAAACCTACACAAACTGTACAAAATACAGAGCACTAGTCTTATAATCATCACTGGAGGTATGAGAAGCACACCAGTCCATGAAGTGGAGGCAAATTCTGGCCTCCAGAGCTTGAACCTTTGAAGGGAAGAAAAGGTGCTTATTTTAACAGAAAAATGTACACGCAAGAACAACAACCCCATACACAGAAAAGCAAATAACCAAAAACAGACTGGAAAAAAAAAAAACAAAGCTGTCACCATGTATCAAAACTGTACCACACACGAAACAGTGATATCTTTTCTAAAGATCCTTCAACACGGGAGAAGATCCAGGCATACAGCATAGACCTACAGCCTCACTATACAGTCACAACAACAATTCCAGGCACAAACAGAAAGGCTGAAGAATGTGACCTAGTACTACATGCACAGACCCTTGAACATGTCTACAACTGTTATGCAAACCCCGAATGGACACACGTATACACGGTTGGATCAATGGAGGGAGCAGAAACAAACGGAGAAGCTGGATCGGTCATCATGCTGCAAGATGGGACCACAGTAGAAACATCCGGAAGACTCTCAACAAACTTCAGAGCAGAGCGGAAGGTAATTATTGATTTATCCAAACTGCTCAGGAAGAAAAAAAGATTAAAAACAGCAACATTGTTTTCCATTGTGTCTGCATATCAGTCCTCCGTGCATTTGAGAGTGATTCACGAGGCAACATGACCTGCCAGTTGAACAGACTCACAGAAAACAATCAAATTGTTCTCCAGTTGATCATGGCTCACTGCGGCACACCAGGAAATGTGTTAGCAGACAGACTTGCAAAAAACGCAACAAAGAAGAAACAACGCACCCATCCATTGTCATTACCAGAACACTTATCAAGGGAAAATACAAGGAACTGTGGAGAGAAAAAACTAACAATGAACACCCACAAGACCCCATCAGCAGACTCAACAGAAAGCAACATACAACAATTTTCCGTCTACGAACAGGACACTACAGGCTCAACTACCACATGCATAAAATAAAGATTGTACAGTGCCCACAGTGTGTCTATCAAACAGGACAACAAACACCTGAGCACATTCTGCAGACCTGCCCACTCTACCTACACTTCCAAAAGACACCTGGCCTCAAGAGCAAAGTGTGCAGAGCAAGCTATGGGGAGCCATGAAGGACCTGCAGCTGACATGCGAGTTCACAGAGGCAACCCACCTGATGGTTTGATCTGAACCGAATGCAAAGAAGAAGACGAAGAAAAAATAATTAATTTGGTTGTTCTTGTTATTATTGTTGTCGTCATAATTGTTTTTGTTGTTGGTGCTGTTGTTGTTGGTGATCTTCTTCTTCTTCGCGTTCACCAGCTGTACACTCTGGCGGAAAGTTCTAGTTTCTCGTCCACTACTGAACTGCAGTCCTGCTCCAGATTCTGAGTGTTGCGTGTGCATCAGTTTTACAGATCTCATTCTCTTGAATACAAACTGTTGGTTCCTTGCCTCTCCGGCAGATGCACTCCGACTTCAAAGGAGTTGTTGGTGATGTTGGCTTACTGTTTAAACAAGTCTTGTCGTCAAACCCAAAATAACAGAAGTGGAATGTCTACGACGAATACTAAACATAACAAGAAAAGATTGGGTCAAAAATAAGGATAGGAAATCAGTTGGATGGAACCAGTACAAAAATACATCAAGAGACAACAAATCAAATGGTTGAGACATGTGTCAGGATTAGGACCAGACTGCGGACAGACTGGTCAGTTAGGCAGACAGGAAACAGATCTAGAGGTTTAGACATGTGTCAGGACTAGGACCAGACTGCGGACAGACTGGTCAGTTAGGCAGACAGGAAACAGATCTAGAGGTTTAGACATGTGTCAGGACTAGGACCAGACTGCGGACAGACTGGTCAGTTAGGCAGACAGGAAACAGATCTAGAGGTTTAGACATGTGTCAGGACTAGGACCAGACTGCGGACAGACTGGTCAGTTAGGCAGACAGGAAACAGATCTAGAGGTTTAGACATGTGTCAGGACTAGGACCAGACTGCGGACAGCCAGGTCACTTAGGCAGACAGGAAACAGATCTAGAGGTCGACCACGCAATCTATTGGTAGATGGAATTTCCAAGACATCTATAGCACATACGAGGCTCGCTGCTGCCTCAGCATGACCTGTCGCTGAAAGGCTGAAGGAGATAAAAGGAGGAGGAGAAGCAGAAAATGAGAAAAAGAAGAAGAAGAAGAAGAAGAAGAAGAAGAAGAAGAAGAAGAAGAAGAAGAAGAAGAAGAAGAAGAAGAAGAAGAAGAAGAAGAAGAAGAAGAAGAAGAAGAAGAAGAAGAAGAAGGAAGAAAAAAGGATGAGAAAAGAAGTGAGAAGAGAGAAGAAGAAGAGCAATAACAACAATAACAACAATAACAACAAGTCGCTAGGCGTAAGTACAGTTGGAATATGTGTCTTACTGATGTGTTCACCAATGAAATGGCGCGGTCAGTAAGCGTCAATCAGTTTAAGCCCCGTGTTTGTCTGTTGCAGTAAGATGGTCCAGTTACAGAGAACTCTGTTGTCATGGAAGCTGATAGCGCTGATGTGCTTGGTGCTTGGAATCCTCCTTGTGGTAACCATGTCCAGCAAAACAAACATCCTCTCCTATACAATCTTTGATGGTGGTTGCCCCTGGAGTCAAATCCGACCCATGAGAACAGAGTTTGTGAACAACAGTGGAGCTGCACGTGAGTACAGCTATTAGAGATCTTGAGTTACGTTTCCCCTCTCAATAAATGCAGATCATGTGACTGTATCATCAGTGTGTCACGGGAACAGTTAGCATCTACTACACTTACTGCGGGAGACGGAGCGACTATCGGTATTTCTAGTGTGCTATGATTTCAATTCTTCAGTCAGAAAATCAGTACAACCTCGCTGTCCCAAGCAACGTTCTATGTGCTATCACTACGTGTGTGTCATTTGTCAGTCAATATTGATTTTACTGAAGAAGCGTTTGCAGCAGATGAAATATACCGTGCCTGTGCCATTATTATTATTATCCTTTTTTTTTTTTTTTATCGTTTAATATAAATGTCCCTGCCATGTCATTCGCACACAAAAATATAAATCTAATGGCTGACAATGATTGGTTTCAGACTGAGAAAACTAACTTGTTTGCATGAATACATAAACACTCGGAAACTCTCTAGATCTTTAGTGATAACCCTAGGGTGGTCTAAAGGTGAGACCGTCACCTTAGGAACATATTTGTCCGGAGCAGACTGTCTCCGATCCAGACAGCAATCTCTTTTGTATTTCCAAATACTTCCGTACCAGGAGTAAAACTTGTGCATTTGTGATCCAAACACCTTCGGCCTGTTTCCCGAAGAGTTTGTTTCATGTCAGAGAAGTATTTAATTGTAAATCGAGTAACCTAATTTATGCAATCATTAGCGAAATGTGTAAAAAGGCATATTGGGGGGGGGGGGGAGGGGGAGGGGGACCAGTAGGAGGCTAGCAAAAAGCTTCTGTCATCATCTTACTGACATTTACAGTAAGGCTCTTAAACCTGTCTGCCTCCATTTTAATGGTTCTGACAACGAAGGCGACGCAATATCTCAGTCTCTGCTATTTAATCCTGCTCTGGTGATCAGACCAGCCGCTGCTCCCTAGAAAATCGTTTCAACCATAGTTTTGGCGTTCTTAGTCCTGGAGCGGTTAATATTCAACACAGCTTTTAATAATTTAATTGTATTGATTTACTTGTTTATTTCGGAGTCGCCGTGGTGGAGTGGCTAGACACTCGTCGCGGATTGGAAAGTCGTGGGTTCGCTCCCTGGCGGTGCCAGACTATTTTCAAAAATGACCTTGGCTCCCAGGTCGACCTAGCCTTGAGTGGGTACCGGGTGCAGTCTCGGGAAGTAAAGGCAGCCGGCGTGATGCTGACTACATAACTCATCTTGGGGGGATTAGTCTATAAAATATAGGTCTAGCCCTATGTGCCCTATACGCCTAAAGGCGTGGAAAAGGGTCCTTTACTTTACTTTACTTGTTATTTATTTAATTTATTCATATTTCTTCCCCTCTTTTTTACATACGTTTTATTACTTATTTTGCTTCAGATTATAGCTGTTCATATTCATATTCATACACCCCCCCCCCCCCCCCCCCCTCCCCTTTTGTTCCCCCAATAACGTACATCTTTGTTTCATGTTGCCCTTCGTTTTTATTAGTTCTATTGTCTGGTTCGTTGAGTTCTATAGTAGAGTTTGAGAGTGTGTGCTGTATTTAGTATTGCGCTGATAAAGACTTTGGTTGAAACGTTCGGAGGTGTTTGTGTCTTTTCCATTCCTTCCTTTGAGCTTTCTAGTTACGTTTTGTGTTATATTTAGCATATACATTGACATGTTGAGATAGTTTTTTATATGTGCGACTAAAGCAAATGGATCAAGTGTTGTAATGACTTAGTTACAATGTCAATAGATTCTCATATCTGCGAGCGTTGTGTATGTTTGTTTGTATGTGTATTAATGTTTTTATTGTTAGTGCTGTTGTTTTTGTTTGTTGTTTTGTGTATACAGTACAATCATTATAATTTTTAAAAAAAAAAAAGCAAATATAGCTTTTTTTTTAAAGCAAGAAATGTTAACTTGAGTTTGAAAATACTAAAAATTACCAGCTAATTAATGTAACTGCCAGAACAAGACATTCACAGACGTCACTAGGTCTCCAGAACAAGACATACACAGATGTCACTAGGTCTCCAAAACAAGACGTACACAGATGTCACTAGGTCTCCAAAACAAGACACACACAGGTGTCACTAGGTCTCCAAAACAAGACATACACAGATGTCACTAGGTCTCCAGAACAAGACATACACAGGTGTCACTAGGTCTCCAGAACAAGACATACACAGGTGTCACTAGGTCTCCAGAACAAGACACACACATATGTCACTAGGTCTCCAGAACAAGACATACACTCCAGAAGAAAACATACACAGGTGTCACATGGTCTCCTCTCTCTAAGCAATGCACTAATCTCACAACCCACAGAGTATGTGTGCGCTTGTGTGTGTGTTTGAGTGTGTATACATGATGTGTGTATGCATTATTCTATAATAATTTTTTTTTAATTATAAACATAACATGCATTATTGATACCAGGCAGTGAAGAGTGCTCAGAAGGGCTGAATGTCAGATGGGCCTGCGTGCCCAATTTGTAACCCTTTGAAAATAAAGTTCGTTCGTTCGTTGGTTCCTCTCTCCCTTTCTGTTATAATCCTATTTCTCACAGTATCTTTTCGATAATCTTGTGAAACTGGTTAGATCAGTCGGCGGATGGTCAGATAATCGGCAGTTCAAACCCAACCACTGTCAGATGTTTGTAAACACTGAGATTTGAGGTTTCTTTACCTGTCACATGGTAAGTCTTTAGGTTTGTGAACACTGAGATTAGAGGTGTCTTTACCTGTCACATGGTAAGTCTTTAGGTTTGTGAACACTGAGATTAGAGGTGTCTTTAACTGCCACATGGTAAGTCTTTAGGTTTGTGAACA